>JAGGAU010008380.1:5332-32328 GCA_017657275.1 Termitomyces sp. T108 | reverse complement strand
GTACCATTCTAATACACTTTGGATTCCCCTCTGCCAGTTGTGTGACTTAGCCGCAACCTCCGGAGGTCGCCCTTACACCAGGGAGCTTAAGATCTTGTTGCTGACATTATTTTCTAGTAGAAATGCAACTGCAAGGACTGCATTCTTTGCCTCATTCTTGAGCTTTGTACCTTTTGAAACCATTGCTGCAGTCATGAGCATGTGAGCAAGCTTCATGCAGTCATATGGTTTGCTTGCCTGCAAGAATCCAGCCTTTGGCCTCTAACCATCTTCGGGCCTTGTCTGTTGACCTGACCAGCCTGCCATGGCCCATCAGCAGGGTGCTGAATTCAGAGCAAGCCAGGAGAGGTTGGGTGGTGATCAGGGGTCTGGTTTGGTTGGCACCACTGGATTCTTGGCATTTTGGGGGTTTGGGAGGGGGTGACATGCAGGATTATCAATGAAGGGAGGGGTGGTTGAATGAGCACTGTTTCTGGTCAGCTGCTGAGCCAAGAAGGCAAGTGCAAGGCCTTTACTTTCAGAAGTTGCAAGCTTGAGTGGCTTGAGCTACCAGAACCCCAGAAGAGGTGGTGGTGGCTGAAGATCAAGGTGCATCCCACTTCAAGTCTTGATTACACATAATGTGCTGATATGCTACTTGTTCTGAAAATTTGTCCACCAGCAGCACTTGACTTATCAGTGAAGTTTTCTCCACTAGCTCTTGCTTTATGTGTGAAGAAGCCACTTCCTCCACTGCTTCACTATGACTTCCATCTACCAGATTGGTAGATACTGACTCCACAGTTGACAGAAGTCTTCCTACCTGGCCTCTGAGCATATTTTGTCTTTGTGCTGTGGCTAATCTTGCAGCAAACTGTTTCTCAGACCTCCTCAATTGCTGGGGAGCATAAATGTTACTCATTGCTTCCTCCAGATGTAGATAAAGCATTGGCTTCACTGATATATTTGGAACCAGGTTTGCTCCATCTGGTGTTGAGGCAGCTGGGCCTCAACTAGCTTTTCAATACATATATGCATGAGCTTCAAGCTCAAGAATCTGAACATTTTAAATAGTATATCAAGCTATAGAGGTGAGCTCTACAGTGGCAGTCCATTACACCTGCAGGGCAGAAATCACTATGACTATTACTATAATGTTGGACCCTCACAACGCCAGACCCCTGGACAATGCTTGCAACACCCTTGCCTGAGAAGAAAAGCTGGATATACAAAAACCTGAGCCCTTCATGGGTCATGACCCCTATAAATGGAGGACTTACCTCATCCACTGTTTAAATATGTTCTAAGCCAAACCTATCACCTTCCAACTCAAAAACTCCTGTGTTGCCTTTGCCATGTCCTACCTCCAAGGTATTGCCTTTGACCACTATATAGCACTCCTCCAGTTTGATTGAGCTCCTAATACTTTGGGAATCACAACTCACCACGGACCCTCGCAGACAAGCGAAGGAACCTACGGTTCCCTTCCCCGAAATAACAACAACAAGTTGTATTGAGAGTACCAGTACAATGAATACAGAATTATTTTATTGCTTACCATGGGCCGAAGAACGAAGCCACCAGCAGAACGACACACACAGACTCAGTCTTTGTATCACAACGACTAGTGTTGTAATATACCTGTTACATACAATAACTATATATTTATTATCACACGAGTGGTATTGTAAGGGAACCCGAGACATACCTCAGTCTTTGTATCAGGGCTCCAGTTCCGATCCGTATCCTGTAACTATACAGTCCCTTTTCCCTCTGCGGCGGCGTCGTCGATCACGTGCGTAGGCGCGTACCGCGATCCCTCGTTCCTGACAACAGTCTCACAAAATAATCTCGACATGTAGGAGGTTGTATATACTTGTACAAATGGATACCAACATCCATGTTGCTAATGCCAGTGACGCACGATGAACGCAAAGACTCACTCTCATGACTTCAAGTTACGACATATACAAATGACACAAGGCTTGTCAAACCACTCGTTGACCGCACGAACACTCATTCACGCAAAGTATATATTATTTACATAGGTTTGACTTCGGTACTTGTGGCTGAAGTAAGCTTGAAGCCTGCGTACTCGCCTCGAGCACTCTCTTGAATGAGTGCATTGTATAAAGGAAGGCCACCAGTGAAATTGAGCGGTTCTACGCGCTTTCCTGGAACGTTGGCGCCTGTATAGAACGACTTCGCACGGCCTAATAGACTTTTGGAGAAGATGTCGGTTACGCGCTGAACCCAGGCTTCTGAAGCTTCCTGAGTCGCCTCAATACGGGCATACTTGTGTCTGCGGAGATACATGAGACAATCAACAACCCAGTCCCCTTGAATTTCCTGTACAGGAGTAAGCGTTATCGTAAGTCTGTGAGAAAACTTGATGTGCGTGTTTAGTAATAAAAAGACCTACGGCACATGTAGGTCCGTTGCAGAATGCGGCGGGACCTTGAGGACCGAATGGGATGAACATGTTAGGATAGCCTGTGACCGTCAATCCCAAATAGGTCGAAAGCCCCTTTTCCCACATATCACCAATACTAACGCCATTCGTGCCCTTTATGTCAATACGGGAGATGCCCCCTGTCAAGGCATCAAAACCGGTAGCAAGCACAAGCACATCCAGTTCATGTACCACCCCATCGTGAGTCTTCAACCCCTTCGGGATGACCTCAATAATCGGGTTCTCGTTGAGGTCGACGAGAACAACGTTTGGCTGGTTGAACACCTCGTAATACGACGTCTCTAGGCTGATACGTTTGGCTCCGAACGGATGTAGTTGCTTTTCCGGAGCGAGCTTCCGCTGCATCTCGGGGTCCCGGACCCGCCCAAGTACTCTCTTCCTCCAAAACGCATAAACCTCGGCATTCGCCTTGTCATCGGTAAGTATATCCTTGCAGGTACCATGCACGAAGCGAAGCCCTCCCTTGCACCACAAGTCATCGAAAAAGAGGTACCGCTCTTCCGGAGACAGATCAAACACGCCGCGCGATATACGGTCGAACTGGAATCCACCAAAGGTTTGTTGACGACGCTTAAAAATAATAGGATACATTTCTTCCTTCATCTTAGTCTGCGTAGCTGCGCTCAGAGGACGTTGATTCATCATCGGCACTGCGAGATTAGGTGTACGTTGGAATACGGTGAGATGGGCAGCTATAGGACCGGCCTCCTGTATCACCTGTACACCGCTGGCACCTGTTCCAATGACACCAATTCGTTTACCGGAAATTTCGAGCCCAGCCTGAGGCCATAATGAGGTGTGGTGTACGGCACCTTGGAAGGTGTTGAGTCCTGGTATATCGGGTAGGAGGGGTTTAGATGCAAAGCCGGTGCAAAGAATGAGAAAATGAGGGTGTGCGGACGCTCCGGTGTCAGTGAATACAGACCAGCGATTAGTGGTAGTATCGAAGGAGGCAGAGGTTACGCGAGTGTTCAAGGAGATGTCACGGCTTAGATCAAGCTTTTTGTCGACGTAATTGAAATATTCGATTAGCTCTTGGCGGCTTGGATACTTTTCCGACCAGTTCCAGTCCCTCCATATTTCTTCAAGAGAAAACTGATAGATTGAGAAATCGGAGTCGACGCGCAAGCCGGGGTAGCAATTCCAGTACCAGACCCCACCCAAGCCACCACCTGCTTCAAAGACCTTTACAGAGAAACCGGCTTTGCGCAGTCTATGGAGCTGATACAGGCCGCTGAAGCCCGCGCCTACAACGAGGACGTCAAAATCCTGATGTTCAGTCATGACGACTCAACAATGTCCCGTTTCGCACAACCTGACATATATATGGGATTCTGGAACTCAGGAAATCAAGGCATACGCACCAGCTTAGCCGGCTTCAAGGAGCCCGTTACACCCATTCGGAGAATGACATATCATGGGAGCCTTGGATATCAATAGAAGAAGCATGTGACGCAGAGTTGCTAATAGATGCAGGCCGCGTGTGCTCGTCAGATACCAGTGACCAGCTCCAAAAGACATGGATATGTAGTAGGGTGGTCGTTTTTGGAGGCTTGCCCCTCTGGACATGATCTCAAGTCACTGGCACTGACAGTCAGAGAGCGTAACTTTGCTGCCCCTGACAAATGACCCGCCTCTCGCGGTTGGGTGAGGACGGGTGATAGCAAAATGTCTACAACGCGCTGTTCTTGCCATCGAAGCAACTTAATAGCACACTGACACGTCCTATCCACAAGTAGAAAGATGGTTAAATGGAAACTTGAAAACTCAAGTACTCACGGGTTGCAAGATCAATGGGCGCTATACCAAATGCGGTAAACCCACTACAGCGACCTACCAACCACTACCCCCAAAACGAGTTGTTCGAGCACTAGATAGGCTTCCACAGCTTGCAACTCGACTATCTTAAGAACAGCAATGTCAACTATATCAACTGCACTGCGGACTCACTTCAAGGAGCCGACCAAAGAGCAGTTAACTGAGCTATTCTTCTCGCTGCCGTCTTCGGAATCCTTAGGCAAGATAGAGACCAGCGATGGTCAGGTTGTCGATAAGATGGACATTAACGCGGTATTAAGTCTCGGTGTGCAGGGAGTAGAGGATTCTTATGTGAGTTCGGCATGTAACAGCGATTCTTGCCGCGTCCTGACTTGGAGCCAGGCAGGGAAACTGTATTTGATAGCCCCATATCTTGCTTTCGCTTCCCTAGATAGGAAATCTGTGCGGTTTACGATACCTTTATCAACAATACGAAGAGTAGAGAGGTTGAACGCTCGAGCTGGTATCTATGCCCTCAGTCTCTCAACTTGGCACGGTCACAAAATCGTGAGCCGCTGGTTAAACTATGAAAAGCTACATATGTTTATCGTTCTACTAGATCGTCCAGTTAACATCACTAAGATCGACTGCCGACCTGTTCTGTTCGCTACTCCGCGATGCACTCAAGATAGAACTTCATCGTGGTCAAATGAAACTCGTCAAACAATTCGTAAAGACGTGCTACTCAGAGACACTTGTTTCGGACTCTTCTTCTGTTGCAGATAATGAGCGGGAGGATGGTAGCCTGATTAGCGAAGAGAAAGACAATGCTGCCCCACGTGAGACGACGTACCATGGAGGCCTTGGGTTACGCTTCAAATTTCCAGGTGATCCAAAGAAGTAGGTAATCCAGCACATTCTTGATTTTCCTATTTTCATTGGCAGCGCCTAGACTGCGAGAAGCATCCAAGATCAAACTTTGGACTACATACTTACGCTGTGAGTCCCGCTTACTATTTTCTAACTCAACACCATCTTAAACTGATTCTTAGCCCACGGTCGTAACATTACCCTCTTACGCTATCCGCAATGTACGCGTCTAGTACAAGTTGGTTTGCCAAACCGGCTCCGTGGTGAAATGTGGGAGACCCTGTCCGGTTCAATATACCTGCGGTTCTCAAATCCGGGATTCTACGATGATCTGCTCAAGAAGAACGAGGGTCGTACGACGACGAGTACGGAGGATATCGAAAAAGATTTGCACCGGAGTTTACCTGAATATGCTGGTTACCAGTCAGAGGAAGGCATTGCGGCGTTGAGGCGCGTCTTGCAGGCGTATTCGTTTAAGAATCCGGAACTGGGTTATTGCCAGGTATGAAGATTGATAATTCATCGATGCAAATATGATTGAAGGATTGATCATGAATATAGGCGATGAATATCCTAGCTGCTGCTATTTTAATGTGAGGACTTCCAAAGTATAGATGACTGACATCGGAGACCTGACCGTGTTGCAGTTACATGTCAGAAGAACAGGCGTTCTGGCTACTTGAAGTATTGTGCGATCGCCTTTTACCGGGCTATTACGCGTAAGTCGCTATCGTACATCGGTTTTTAATACCATCCTCATGTCTACCATATTGTACTCTAGAACATCAATGCATGGTACCCTTCTAGATCAACGTGTTTTTGAAGCGCTCGTTCAGCGGACCCTACCCATGATACACGATCACTTCCAAATGGTTGACGTCCAGCTTTCAGTCGCGTCGCTTCCTTGGTTCTTAAGTTTGTAAGTATTTCAAGGGTATACAGAATAACTTCACCTAACAATGTGATTCATGGCGCACAGGTTTATTAACAGTATGCCGATGATCTTTGCCTTCCGAATAGTGGACTGCTTCTTCTGTATGGGGCCAAAAGTCCTGTTCCAAGTTGGGTGAGTTTGACCTAAACATACCTACTATGAACCCAGGCGCTTATTCACTGTTATTCATGCGTGTATTCGTAGATTGGGTATGTCTAGGCTTCTTATTTTTCTCGGTGGATGCTGATCATTGACTTTTGAAAGCTATTCTCAAGATCAACGGGGAGCAACTGCTTAAGATTCAGGATGATGGAGGGTTCCTCAAGTGAAGAGATACACCTTTCAATCAATGGCTGCATCTGACCAATGCCCCCAGTCTCATGCGGGATTACTTTGCTTGCCTCGGCGATTCTGCGCACCCTAATTCTTCAGACCCTAGAACACGTGCTATCACCCGCTTCCAAGAACTCCTCCTGGTCTCCTTCCGCGAGTTCTCCGTTATTACTGACGAAGTCATTATCTCTGAAAGGAAGCGATTCCGTAATGAGGTCATCCATAGCCTTGAGTCCTTTTCTAAGCGCTCCGCTATCCGCAGCCTCAAAACACTGGGACGTTTCACGAAAGACCAGGTTGGACTAATTTACGACGCCCTCTACATGGCTATGTGTATCATTCCGCCGCCTGTACCTATCAATCCACCACAAGTACTCATCTCCTCGCTTGATGGCGCAGCGGAGAAGTCAGAAACCAGGATCGAGTTGCGTACCTTCCAGTATTTCCTCAGCGAGATTGCAACTTGGGCTCGGAACGAGAAGATCGTTTCAAATGGCTTCCAGGTACTCATCCAAACTTTTCTGGAGCAATACCGATAGCAATGTCAATCTGATCATGTGTACTATGTCCCCTCTAGCAACGTATCGATCGTGAAATTGCCGAACATGAATTTATCGACCGCCTCTTTTTCTTTTGGGACACGTCCTGTCGTGGCGCACTGTCGTTTCAGGTTCGTTTTAGACGCTGTGTTCCTCTACGCGCTACCCCCACTGATATGTTTTCCCCTTCTGTTGTTGCTCGTTGCCCACCATGACTTAATGTGACTCACTTCATTTGCGCCACAGGATCTGGTTTCCGGCCTTGATGGTGTAATGTTCAATGATCTTATGGAGAATATTGAGTGGTTCTTCAATGTGCACGACAAAAATAAGGATGGGTTCTTGACCAAAGACGAGGTCCTTACCCTCTCGGAATCCCTACTTGTGAGCCATCGCCTTTTCTTTTCCTGGCTCAGCTTATGAGTTATTTTGGTTCAAGTTCATTTTCCGCTATGAAGTCGGGGATGCATATCTCGGCGCAGTCAGTCGCTTCATGACTAATGCGTTTGAGTATGGCGATGCGTTACTCCCTCCTACAGACGATGTAGACACGAAGGATGAGGAACTGGTGACTCCGCGTATCATAGAGTCTAACCAACCTTACCTCAACCTCGCAACGTGCGTACTGAATTATGATCAATTCTCGCCAATGTTGACCACACCCAGATTTCGCATGGTCGTTCTTGCCGATGAGATCCTGGAGTCGTTTTTCGAGACCGACTTGTCCAATTCGTTCCAGCTCGAAGTGATTCCGGATGCAGAGATTCCCACGTCAAGCGGTGGTCTCCTCGGAGACCTGTGGTCGACGATTGCAACCGACAGCAACAAGAAGATATTCAATATGTTTACGGACGAGATTGGAAAGACTATCGGCAAGCATCAGGTATGTGTACTTAAAACCTTGTCATCTTTCTGTATGAGAGGTCAAAATGCTAATTCATTGTCCACCCTCACATTCATCCAGGTCATCCAGCGGCCGTCTATTGGTAGATACACTAAACTCGAGGAGCCGAAAGCACGTGAATCGTTACTATCGCCGTCAATGAGGAACCCATCGTCCAAGGCGAGTATTGTGGGATTCACGTCGCCTAGCATTTCCTCGTTAGCGCCGTCGTCGTCCTCGACCCTCGCAGTAGACGTTAAGGCGCACTTGTCCAAGGATCTTCCGTCCATACCACCTAGCGCAACTCTATCACCCATGGTGCAAGCCGTCAATGCAAGATTGATGGAGCGTACACCGTTCGCGATCGACGATGCTAAGGATGACGATGAGGAAAGTGAAGGTGAAGTTGATGGAAATGATAACGATGACCGAGTGATGGACGAGGTATGTTTTCAAGCTTCTGTTTGCGCTTCTTCCGACATGAATAATTGAATCGTTCGTTCCTAGGTTGATGCTTTTCTTGAAGCCCATGATTCAGGGTTAACAGATGCTGATCAGGAAGTCGCCAAGGGTACGGTATTACCTTTGTCCTCTCTTTGTGTCTCCTTACGTATCCATTCCATCTGCCTAGATCTTCTGAATGCTGAACCTTTGAAGTAAAAAAATGGATTCGTCGTTTTCCGAAAATTATTGTTTTCCATGTGTTGTATTTAATGTTCTCGCTACGCTCCCCGATAATGCTATCTCATGTTAGAAAGTCCTAACAACAATGAAAACGAGGTCGAGAGATTTACAGAAAATTGATACAGCGAACAACCAAATATGTGGATCAACAAGAAAGCGAGAAAACCGACTAAATAGGCAAGACTCATCGATACCTACCCTACGGGCTTCGGTCCGCGGTCCGACCATATACGAATTGAGAGGTCAGAATCAATAGAACCTGTTGCTATCATGTTCTGTAATGGATGCGTCTGGTTACGCCAATGACGACTCGTGAGTTTTTGTTTGCTTTCCTATGAAGCGAGGGGACTCACGGCAACGGCGACGACCACATCTAGTGCAATTATCATCATTCAAGTCCTCCATGCTTCAGCGGGGATTCAAAACTTACCACCGTGACCTTCGAGGACTTGCACGATCTGACGAGTTTGAAGGTCCCATATGTATACCTTACTATCTTCGCTTCCCGCTACGATCCACTTGCCACCAGTGACACTAAAACATGCCGAGATACAGTACTTGGAGTTAACATGTCCGATGTATGTTTTCAGACACCGCGTAGTCTGATAATCCCACAGGCGTATGGCGCTGTCGTGGGCCGTGGAAAGGATATACTTCGAGTTTGGAGAGAACTGTACATGTTGGCTGACGGTGGTCAATATCCATTGATCATCGAGCCGCAAATGATGTGCGTACCATATTGCGTCGTGACCTTCTGCAAGTGTCTTTAGGCACTGGCCATTGCTAGTATCCCAGATGCGTCTAGAGAAGTCGTGAGTCTATGATATGATGGGAAATGGGAGAAAAAACAGACATCAAACCATCTAAAGCACAGGACACTATCAGAGAGGAATCTCGATTGAAATGTACGGCTGTCACGTAGTCCATGTGTGCATGCAAAGTCTTAGCGCATTTTCCTTGCCAGAGATGGTTCGGTGAAATGTTATAAGGGAATTAAGGAGATCCTCACCGGTCGCGACATTCCATATCCGGATATCGCCCTCACAGCCTCCCGAAACGAGAAGATTTGAGGCGGCATTGTAGTTCAGGCAGAAGACCCATTTTGTATGGCCTCTGAGATGCTTGTGTGTCAAACCCTTCAGCAGTCATCAGAAACGCAATCTCAGCAAGTCTTGCTAGGCATACTGATTCAACATCCCATATTCGAATCGTTGTATCATCCGATGCTGACGCTAAATGGACGTTATCGGATGACCATGCAATATCCGACAGGCCTTGCGTATGACCAGAGAGATTTCTCAAGAACTCGCCAGTCTCAGGCGACCAAATTTTGACAGCCTTCTCTGCGCCTTGATTGAATGAAGCACATCGACCAAGTCAGAACCATCAGTCATAAAATCAACTATCGTCTAGACCAACCACAGGAAGCCAATAGTTTGCCATCCGGACTGAACTTGACAGCAGAAATTGACATTGTGTGACCTCGTAAGACATGTCTAAGTTCATAATTAGGGCGTTCTCGCGGCACTGCAGAAGGCGGTGGCGCTACTGAGGTCGGAGGAGGGGAGACTGCTTGGTGTTCGGGGACCTGAGGATCATCTTCGGTTGTCTGAGAGGCAGAATCATCATCGGTCGACGAATCATCCATGCCAGCCAAAGGATCCATCGTGGTCAAATTTTTCAAAAAGAGGATGCCCATTTGGTTAGACGCCCGTTGTTCTTTGATTGGCGGCCACTTGCCTGTCTAACAATGGACAAATACCCGAATCCGTCTTCCGCTGCTTCTTTTCTCTAGGTATCCAATCGCAAGTGCCACCAAAACTTGAACAGGATCTTGATCTTCTTAAGTGAATTCGCGGCCGTTCTCGAAATTCCACTGGACTGCTATGAAAATTTCTCTCTGTAGAGACGATTTTCTGGGTCACAATTTGAAAATTTCAAGAATCCTCGTTTCACCCTCATTTTGTTTTTGACATGGCTTACCGTCGCAATCTTAAGGTTTCCAATATGTGCCACCAATTTATTGACTGGTTACGGTAACATATTTAAGCCTTTAGGTGAGATTGCAACCCTTGAAGGGTTGGTTAATCATCCCACTTTTATATGTACAAACTGCGAATACGAATCTAGGTACGACTTATTTGGAATCGGAACCGCATCATAACTTATAACTGGCATATGTTCCATGGAACCATAGTCGTTCACTCGCTCTACGGATCAAGCAAGACAAGATGCCTGAGACACAGGACACTGGGCCAGTAATAAAAATTCAACGACCATGGCCTCCAAATCGCCGAGCAGTGTTGTCTCGGAGATGCGCTTCAGAAGTCCCCGATTCGGACATGACAAAAGAGGTACATACAGCGTGCTAATTCGGTAAGGATGTCCGATGCATCAACTCAGGATCTTAAAGAGATCTCGAAGGGGGAAAGCTGTCATTCTCCCGATTTGGTGTGCGGAGGGGAACACTTTAC
The DNA here is from genome assembly GCA_017657275.1 of Termitomyces sp. T108. Taxonomy (NCBI): domain Eukaryota; kingdom Fungi; phylum Basidiomycota; class Agaricomycetes; order Agaricales; family Lyophyllaceae; genus Termitomyces; species Termitomyces sp. T108. The sequence goes on along the minus strand of JAGGAU010008380.1, from coordinate 21,401 downwards.
TTCCCGAAGACCACACAGAGCCGTGGCTTAAAAGTCCACCAAGTCTTCTTTGCTACTGATACTGCTTCCCCCATGGCCAGTCAAATTGAAGACCGTCAAACTGCTGCATCAATGGACCGTACTGCCGATGGCAACCCTCTCGAGATCTATTGCTCGACGTCATTCGTCGGCGACTTGTCATACCAGGCGCCCGCTAGTCAGATTGCAGGTATGGCGCATACCTTGGTAACGGGACGCAAGACTTGGAAGACGAGCAAAGGCAAGAACGAGGCCGTCTGGCCGGCCCATATCGAGGCAGCTCTCTTTGACGGTAAGATCAATTTGCACCTACACATACCATCGTCGACAACTGATCCTGTCGTCCCGACAGCCCTAGAAAAGTATCGCCCTGCGTCCTCCGGTGATCCAAAACTGTTGCGCCGCTTCCCAAAGCGAAACCGCTTTATTTCGGACCATATCAAGAAGGTAACAGGGAAGGAAAGGACTCCAAAGCAGGTGGGCAGTCGCCTCCAACAATTACGAGATACCTGCCAGGAGGAAAAAGGTATTGTTTCAATTTGGCAGTCTCATTCTCATTTACAAAAACGTGCTTTCGCAGTGCTGAAGCTCTTGTCAAGACGAGAGTTTCCTCCGGATCCAATCAAGACCACTCCGACTCCAGATCGGTCGCGTTCACCATCCTCAGCACCTGGACTCTCTCCGAGTTCATCTTCCACTTCGACATCTCCTGTTTCGTCTCCTTATGTTCCTGAATTTGGCGATGTCTACCATCGTAGTATGAATCTCGGCTTCTCGTCTCAATATTCCGGCCGTCCGGTCCACGATACTAATCCACCCATCATCGTCGTTGACTTCGTCTCACGTCCACGAAAGAGTCCTCACCCCATTTTGCCTCCTCATCGTCCCGAACCCGTCTATCTACTAGAGTTTGATCTTCCCACTAGTGGTCCATACCCATTCATTCGACCTGACCACCGCAATATCCGTCTTACACATTCGGGGTCCCTCAGTAGTTTCGCTCCTGCTGTGAAAATCAACTGCCAGAATCCTCTACCGTCCGGCGCCCGCTCATTGTTCTGTGTTTTCATTGACGATACCCTCCACTACAACGAGGCTGCAGAGCTAGAAGCATTGCCCGGTTTCGGACCCAACGGGACCGCTCAATACGGTGCACGCTTGATACCTCAATACTGGGCTACTCTTTGTCAACAGCCTGGTGAGTACCTATTCTTTTCCTACCATTGTGTGTCATCTAAGGAGTATGTTTCAAAGACTTGTCTCGCTATACCATCACTCAAGACGTGATGTTGACTTCCATCGGGGCCGGACAGACCATGCAAGAGGCGGTCCTGTGCACTGTCTCATACAAACTCAGACCCTCGGCCATTAAACCCGAGTACCCCACACATTTCAACTTGCCAAACACACAGCAACTGGGAGGGCCCATTTTTGCTCCACGGCCGCTTCTCGACGCAGGCAATACCCTGCTCGACGCGCCTACCGTCGTTCAATCTGAACAACAAATTTGGTACGACAGCTGTGGCATGGTTGTCCCACCAGTCCAGCAGACGTCCTCGTTCGACTTCCTTGGCGTCAACGAGGGTGAGACTCTTAAATATCTCGATTCTGTGTCTTACATTGGCCACAACTGGTGGTAAGTTGACTTATACCTCTTTTCTATATCATGAACCTAACTCGTCTGGATAGATTTGAACATATGTGATATCCTACAAATATAACCCCTACGTTCCTTTGTCGACCTTGTATATGTCGTTCGTGTATTTTTTTTTACAACGTATAACACCCAACCTACCCTTACCCTTTTTATCCTTATTGCTTCGCCTTGCTAGTTTTCCGGCATGGCGGACGTGTACTTTCTATAAATTAATAAGCCTATCTTACAAATTTACTGTATCGTGTCCTGTACTTCCGTTGTACAGCAAAATATTTGTCTTTCCAGATGTGGACAGTACTTATATCCAGACTATAACCCAGTACCACTACTACCATCTGTATTTGACTGTAAAAAGCTGATTTTTCTCGGCTCTCAAAACTCATTGTACATCTATTTCGTCATTTCTGTCGAAGATATACGCCAAAAATTTAGTATATTATCCTGTTTCAGGTCTACTTTTGGGGCATTCCCTGCACGCTAGTATCGATGAACCGCCTTGGTGATTCTATTTACATCATACTGAGGATCCCGGCCTGATGATCAACCCTCATGAGTTATCATCATCTTCGAGACCCGTCAATCATCGGAGCGCGTTTTACAAATTCTCAAATTTTGCAGGTTCTTCGGGTCAATGAGGTGGCAGTGAGCCACGTTCTTGCCACATCTGACATGGAAAGCTTCTCACGGAGCCGAATCACATGAGACCTTACGACTTGAAACAGCATTCCGATTGCCCTCTATAAAATACTGTGGGAAACCAAGGTTCCGAAACCCCGTCCTTTGTATTTTTGACGGCCTCGAGAAACCGACAAAGAATATTCATGTAGTCGCGGGTGGGCGCAGGCAATGAAAGAACAAGCCGACTTGTGCTGCAAATTAATGCAGACCTTTTTTTTTCAACAGCTTGAAAAATTGACCCGGACCACGAGGCTCATTGGAGACGCAAGCAACACGCGACCGACATCAACTCCGCACCGACGTCGACATCGACTCATACCATATATAGAATTCTTGAACCTGAAATAAAAAACACTTTTGCCGGTCAAGTCGAGGTGGTGGCGGGATTCTAACCCCTGAATTCGTAAACTATTTAGGATGGCAACCGGCGGAAGATCGGATAGGAAGAGTTGCATAGTGGAGTGTTAAAACATGTTCATGCTCGAATTATTGGCGATTGTTATGAGTGTAACCCAGGTCCAGTTACATAACGGTATACAGAGAGTACTGCGCGAGTATATTCGTTTGATGATGCCACATAGTAAGGGTTGAATGGAATTCTCGATCATATAAATAATCTGTGGCGTGAAGGGTTGTCAATCACTTACCCCACGATCGGAGGGCTCCAAAAACTCGGTACGAGATCAGGGAAGCGAGGCAATTCACGGAGTACGGAAAAGATGCTAGAATACCACGTGCAATTCCGGGTTCCGTTTCTATGCTCTTGGAAGACTTATGTAGGCTCTTTTTCGGGTCTGCAAGAACGAATGGGGATGTAGATATGTGACGTAGATACAGCATAGTTACAAAACTTAGAAGATAGAAGACCACTATATGATGTCAATGATAGAAGGCCAGAGACTAAGCTTCAAGCTGAGAACTACGCAGAGCATTCAGATAGAAGTACTTACCTGAGGAGACCCGTGAGCACCTGCATGATGGCCAAGAGGAAGGGTATCCATCTGCAAAGGATCGTTGAGCGAATAAAAAAATATCGGCAAAATGTATTTGGAGCCTTACGTCGACATGTTGAAATTTGCCGATTGGTACAAACCAAAGACGGTAAACCCTAGAATCGTAGACCCTACAACAGCTCCGGCAACACCCAAGGACAAAAAAGTCAAGAGTACCAAAAGCGCGAATGCGAGTCTCGATCGGCGCTCATTCTCTTTTGAAGGCCTCGCGTTACGATGCGACTCAGTCTTGTTGCCAGACAAGATGTTCAAAGGATATGGATATGAAGAGTTGGATACACCGTCATCGTAGGAATCTTTGTAGAAAGGGGAAGGTGGGAAGTTAAGATTCCAGAAAGCATAAGTTCCACAGAAGATGAACAGGGGTGTGTAAAGGATAAGGGTCCAGAATAGGGTAAACCGGAATACGTCTGAGAAAAAGAAGATGATTCCGTTGTCCCTGCCACACAACCTAGAGACGTGTACCCACCTCTTGCGTGATGAAGATAGGCACCACCATACTGGGTTGCATTCCGGTGTTGGATATGTAGTATTTCCAAACCCGGGTTGTAGAGCGAGGGCCAGGGAGGAGCTTCATTCGACATGGTTCGTTGACACTGACGTGCGCCTATGCGCTAATGCAGGACTTGGGACATCAAGTTCGTTGATAAGGGCTCTCTGACTTGAAAGGGGTAGAGAGGACAAAGAGGATAACTTTGCCCAGGAGCTTGTCAAAAGAGGACTTACGTAATAGTGATCATGGCAACACAGGTGCGTTTGCTGCGGCTTCCACATACTGATACTAGTATTAGACTATAATATGATAAGCTCATGACGTCGGCGTATGCGAATGCCCAACATCTTGAAAAGTTGAAAAGGTACTTCTCCTGCGAGAACCGTGACTGGACCGGTTTTCCTCACTGGTCCGAGATGAGTCCGGGACGGCGAGAACTACCGACTGAGGGGTCCAGGACAATGATAACTTCGTTACTATACGTGCGTAGAATACATTCGAGTTTGGTATTTTTGGTTCATCTGCTCGGCTGAGATTCTTTCGGATAATATCTGATGTAGATATTGACCGTGACATTTTCAACATTAACGGGATAATGAAACTCTAATTGATGGAGTTCGTCTACTCGACTTAGGATATGCCTAGGATAACTTCGCATACACGACGATGGCGGTTAGAAGTGAGTGGACACTGTCATGCTCTCAGTCACTGGTCAAAATAAGTCTCTCATCCCTTCCGTTCCTCCCTTCTGATATACTCCATGACGTGAATCACTCCTCTTGTTGATAGCTTGGTAAATGACCTGAAAGATTCGGCATGCCGAATTCTCCCTGTAACGTAGGTATTGATTGAGCATCAGTCGGCACAGAACGTGCCAGATCAATTCAGTGATGGGCATCGATAGATGAGATATGGGCTTCCTACTAATGTACCAAGAAACAAAAGAATTGACTAAAGCGGCGACCAACGGACATAGTATCGAATTCATAATAGCCTTTGGGAAGGTGGCGTACTGTTTTGGGATTCCAAAAGAGATAGAAGGTTCCCGTTTTGTCGTTTTGTTGAGAGAAGCTCTCTCGGTCCGAAAACAAGAATCACGAAGGTGACAATAGATCACAGGCTTGAGCAATATTCTTCCTCACATCATCTATACCAAAAGGCGGGCTCATTGTCGCACTCGTCACGATTGGAGGTAGGCAGAGAGGTGCCGCTTTATATATGTCCCTCCGCAGCTGCGTAATTGTTTCAGAAACTTTGTTGCCGGGTATGCAGTCGGCTTTGGTGATTACTGCTTGGAGAGTAAATGGCTGTATTCCACGCTCGTTAATCAGTTTCGTTGAAAGATGTGCCAGCATCTGGGTATCGTATGCATTCAGGGAATGCTTGCCGTTGAAGAGAATGTAGATCCTACGGAGCCTAATTTTCGGGGTGCATGAGGACCAAGCGATGATTAGGTTCAGGTGCAGGACACATACTCACGTCGCGTCTCGATGTACTTGTCGAATAGTACTCCCCATTCTGCTTTTCCTCGCGCGCCATACCCAGGTGCATCAACTAAAATGAGCTTGCCTGGTTCTGCGCCGACACGAAAAAAATTGAGTTCACGTGTCCGACCCTACATGGTACGAGGATTACTTAGCTTCGAAAAATTTCAGATTAGAAGTGGAAGGCCTACAGCTTTCTTGCTCGTGTGTACAAGATTTCTCCGGCCCAGAACAGCATTAAACAACGTGGATTTGCCACAGTTGGCACGACCTAGAACAAGACGATTTGGCTCAACATTTTGACCTGACGCATCTCGATGACTCGAAGAATCTACTACCTGTGACGATTACCTAAATATTGAGGATGAGGTCAATAAATTAAGTATGTGTGAATTAGAGTCACCTCTGGTAGACCATGCAGCTTTGGGATCGATGTCACAGATCCGGCTGCTGCAATAAATTCCGCCGCCGCAGCATTACCGAATACCTGAGCTGTTGATAAAGTTCTGCAAATTGAGACCAACCCTTTACCCCTTCCATGACGATAAAGAGAAGAAAACATAAACAGGCAGTCGACTTTGTCAAAGTTAGTAAAATGAGTATTATTACGTAAGCACCAAATTACTTCTTGTTAACGCTTCACGAATGGTGTTGCATTGGCCTCTTCGCTCACGATCTATGCCAAGGACACGATAACAACCTCAGGAGGACTACCTTTCTAAACCCAGGAGTTTATCCTGAATCCGCTCTTAGAGAACCCGCGGGGGTGATAAAAATTTTCCTCTGTGAAGTCTGAACCACTTCTACCACCAGAACTTGAACAAAGTATCTTTGAACCTACGGCCAGGACTTATCCTAGAGATGCATATAACTTTGCATTGGTGTCGCGACGTGTTCAAGTCTGGTATGTATTGCGTCATCATCATTGATCGGAATTTACTATTGCAGGTCTCACGATGGAAGCCATTTTGTATGACAGAGTTACTCTTTCTAGCCAAAAGGTGTGCAAGAGCTTTCTTTATGCTGTCAATCGTCGCCCGCCGAGTTTCTTCGCTACCAAGGTCAAGTCCCTTTGCATACCTGGCGATATCGAGGTAGACCACGCATTTTCAATTTTGGCCGTCTGTCAAGGAGTTGTCAACCCTGCATACTGGATCACTAGGGATTTTGCGTCACCAAAACCGTCGCGAATCGCATTCCTCCGTCATCTCTAAGCTAAGGCCCGTACATCTTTCTATCAACACGACGGGTCTATCTGGGTCTGCAATGCCCCCTGACCTTACTCATCCGTTCTTTTCTCGGCCAACTCATTTGGAAATTGTTGATTGGTTATGTCCCGTACTCTCAACGGAGTATGAACTCCTCCCATCATTGACCCACCTTGCACTTTTCTTAGACAGTGATGATGAGTCTACCATTAGCAAGTTGCGTCACATAACCGACGTTTGTGTCAATCTACGGGTCCTTCTTTGCCTGGTAGCAGATGAAGGGAAAACGAGCAATGCAACTTCTGTGATTGCTTCACTGGATAGCAATCTCGATCGGAGGCTGGTCATCCTATTGGATTCTGATGTCATTGGAAACTAGGAAAGCTCGTTACAGAGGTCGGAACAATGCCGCTAGACTTTTGCAGAAGCGATCATAGCAGACAAGGTAAGACTTCTGATGATCTTTCAAGTATTCTACTGACATAATGACCTGCAGTCTCACTTGATTCAAGTTTTCAGACATGGACTTCCTGCTCCATTACAATCTAAACCCCCCGACTCGGAAGATGTTGCAAGCGTGAAGATAATGTAGATATACTTAACGCCAGTGTACGTGTACTGCACGGAGAGTATCTAAGGTTTGGCTAGCTGCTTCTTCGAAGCTGGATATTCCCATCGACTTTCATTTGTTTCTTTTTAGCTATTGACAGTATTCCGCCGTTCACAGGTACCGTGTATATATCTACCCTTGTTTCAGAATTTCAGTTTGATTGTTCGTCGCTTTTTAGCCCGAATACGAACAAAGTTCAGTCAATCAAACACTGTGTACACGGCGCAAGGATGAGCCTGAATCTTTGTCAGCCGGGATGCCACGTTTTGTGCAAATTACTCGCTCCGCCGTACGTTGTCGGTGAGATGTCTTGCTATAGCTTGAAGTTGAACTTGTGAGACCATGTCTACATCTTCTACCTTCCTTACTTCCTTACTAGCTTTCTCCCCCCAGGAATGATTATGCTTGAGGGCTACGATCCTTGACAAACGGCCCCTGTAGTATTGCGCAGCTCTGAGACTTTCCAAGTACTCATTATGGGACTAGCTTGTTCTTTCGCTTTCAGGCTTCATTTTCAAGAGCATTTCATTTATCAAAGAGGCTTTCTTTCTTGCGAAGCTTATGATCATGGAACTATTATGATATTGCACCACGATTTTCTTTGCTTTCGGAGTCCTCTGGGATGATGTTCCGCCCTTGATCGCAGGTCAAAGATCACATGAAGAATGTGCTCCGTGCCACAATGGCCGTGTACTCGACTGATCGTCCAATTTCGAAGCTCGTGAAGGTTATTTTCGTCTTTTCAGTCAGCCTCCTAAAATCATCTGTGAAACAGCTCCACCAAAAACACGTTCTTTATCTTCCTTCAACTTCTATCATCTCTTCTTTCTTTGTTTCCATTGCACTCGGATTTCATGGATTTCAGCATAGAAATCACTACACCTCGTGGCACGAACGACAACGCCCTTGCACACTATTTTGGAGCAGTCCCTGTTGATGGGGTGTCCAACGGGATGCAACCGTGGTCTGAGGCTGACCATCATCATGGCCTCAACTACTTCAATGCCCCCTCTCTCGATCCTTGGATTGATGAGGATGCTAACAAGTACGTAGACCCCAACCATCCCATGATTATGGAAGACCGCGAGCTCGACGTGTTGTCCGATCACTCTCACTCTACCACCACCGATTCCGACAGCCGTGGATCGTCCAATGCCTACTCCGTCGGATCTCTGCCTTCCAATGGGCATATGAATTATAGTCACCATGCGGATTGGCAGCATTTTTCTGCTGGGTACAGTCACCACGGTCAGTCGCAACTCTCTATTACCATGACCTCCACGCCCTCGCTGTACGGTCTCATGGATCAAGATCACGTCTCCAACCCCTTCCTCATGCATCCCTCGCCAGATGTCATATCCCCCACAATAAACCCCGCCACATTCCACCACAATACTCCATCTTCTGTGCAACCTACAGGTAAAGTCAGAGCACACCCGCATCCTGGTTCTCCAAATGTGTCCAGCTCCCTAGAAGAGCGTCCTTGCTTCTCCTTGTCTGAACTTAACGCTCCCTACATTCCGGATACCCGAGAGAACTTCGACGCGGAGTTAAAGCGGCTCTCCTCGTCTGAGGAAAACGCGATCAATGTACCATCTCGCAAACGCTCCAGGAGTATCAGTATCGAAGAGCGTGATAGTTTTATCACAGGGCTCAGTCATCTTCCTGAAAAGACGCCGTTGGACCCTGCCGGTGATATTAGGGGCTCACGACGCCGGGCACCCTCCTTCACGTCTTCTTCCTCTTCTGAGCTTAGTGACAGCTCCCCTGTCCTTAAACGCACGAGGCGAGTCTCTCAAAAGGTTAAAGAGGAACTCGACTGCGTTGACGACGATGTATACGATGCTGAAAGTGATATAACCGATAGCGACATATATTCCCCCTCTCGTTCTCCATCCGTCGACGCTTCTCAGAGTGACTACTCCGAAAACATTTCTCTTTCGCTCGCTCGTGCACCGAAAAAGCTTAGGAAAACTATTCTCAAAATGAGTGCGGCTGACGCCCTTGCCCAGCTATCTGGTTCGGCATCTAGTGTTATGAGCGTCGACCCAGATATGGAATGGGATGCTGCAGACACCAGAGCTTTGACGTCATCTTCAAGTTCGAGGCGCAACCACTCCATACCCATTCCTGTCCCTGTCCCACATCTCACCAAGAAAAGTCGCGGTAGGAAGGTGCCTTATATCAATACCAGAGTCGCTCGAGGATTACAATACGAAGATTCAACGTACGATGGTGACGATGACGGCATTGCAAGGAGAGGTGGTCCCAGTCGACAGGGGAGAGGAAGAGGTGGGGGAAGGAGTGGTGGAAGGTCTTTCGTTTGCACGGTGGAAGGGTGTGGTAAGTGTTTCATTCGTGGTGAACACCTGAAGAGACACATCAGAAGCATTCATACCAATGATAAACGTGAGTCCTTTGGCTAAAATATCATGTTTACAACTGATATCTGCGTCAGCCCATGCGTGCCCATACCCTGGATGTGGAAAATCCTTCAGTAGAAGGGATAACCTCGGACAACACGTTCGTTTACACTTGGCTGGCAATGCTTGATCTTTGGTTTCGGTCACTGTTTCTGGTTTTTTTCTTCGTTTACGTTTCATCCCGTTCCGTCCATGTAAAAGGGAGAGTAACATCCTCATTCTCCATACCCCTGTTCTTTAGGAATCCCGAAAGATAAGTTCGAATCTGTCCTGCTTTTTAGAGTACCACAATTGTGTTTGTTTTTTATTTTTGGATTTCTAAACCGGATTATATTATGTTATATATATATATATATATCCATAGTGGTCACATTTTTGGGTTTTACGGCCTTTTGTTTGGTTGGCTTAGTGTCCCCCCGCAAACTTTTCTTGGTGAGTATATATATGGTATATTGAGATAAGATTAGTGATAAGGAGACTTGGTTAGGCCAGTACCACATCGCCAAACTTGTCCAGAACAGCGTAGGCAATGAATCATAACGATTATCAGTCGGGTTGTACCAGGATCTTTCCTCCTCTCTACCAAACGACGGACGACGAAACAGTTGATAGGCTTGCATTCTTCCACATTCTCGAGAAACTCAAGGTAGGTCAAGAGTTTTTCCTCCTGTTGTCAAGTGATATGCGCGTTTGGCGCATACTCATTCGATTCGAAACAAGACCCAAAAAAGAACTGGTTGGGTTAATCATAAGGTATTATAAATCATCCCTCGCAGACGCTGACCCAAAACTCGGACCCCTATTTGTAGATACCGAGCCCTGAGAGGTAATTTCAACGCTCTCCCCGTTTCTAGGTCCTTTTTTATTTTCGAACTAGTATCTCGGACCACATGTATCGTATGGCGGTACTCGCGATGCTCTCCTCCGACACGAACCTTGATACTTCGAAGTAAGTCGTATTGTATCATTCATTGTAGTAGGCCTGAAGGTCCAATACCGTACCACCAGATGCGTCATGATGTGCTTAGTTCACGATCTTGCAGAAGCTCATGGTATGTTTTCCGCCACTCGTACATTACCACTGGGCTGTCTAAACAGATAATAGTTGGAGACATCGCGCCAAGCGAAAAAATCTCCAAGGAGGAAAAGATTAGACGTGAATCGGTAGTTCTGGTTTTCATAAGTCCTGTTATTGAGATTGTTGATACTCAACAGGAAGCCATGCATAATTTTGTCTATGATATGTTACATGGTTCACCGGCCGCCATAAGAATACTCAAGCTTTGGAAGGTACATATACTTCTACTCTTTCTGGAATTTGATTATGGACGATTGAGTTCATCTTACATAGGAGTATGAAGAAGGCCAGACTGCGGAAGCAAAATTTGTCAAGGGTGAGTCAAGTGCAAAATGCTTCAATTATAGTAAAGCTCACTTCCCGATTGCAGATCTCGACCGATTTGAGATGGCATCACAAGGTAGGGACGAGCTTTTTTCTCATTCATCTATTGATTTCTACGAATTCAGCATTGGAGTATGAGCGCGAACACGGCATCACAACCTTACAGCCTTTCTTTGACAGCAGTTTACCCAGGGTTCAACATCCTGAGGTGAAAGGGTGGGGAGAAGATCTGACTGCTGAAAGACAAAGACTAAAAGTGGATAGTTGATGTACGGCACGATACCAAGAAATTGCTAGAGTAACTTATTTTTCAACAGTAGAATACAGATTTTTCCTGGTTCCATTAAATCTCCTAATGGTGGAACAGTCTCAAAGAAGTGTGCGCGAAGACCATACCATGCTCGTCAGCTGCTATGATACATTCCTCATCCATGACACTTCCGCTAGGCGCAGCAAGGTATTTAACACCACTTTTCTTTGCCCTATGGACGTTGTCTGGGAAGGGGAAGAATGCATCACTTGAGCATGCGACCCCATCAAGTTTGGCTGCCCACTCCTTCTTTTCCTCATAAATCAAAGGCTCAACGGTTCCCTCGAATAAATTCTCCCATTGCGCCTTTTCACCGCCCTCCAAAACCTCTCCGGAAACATAAAGATCGATTGCGTTAGCCTTTTCGGCGCGTTTGACGCCCTTTTTGAAGGGGAGCGCAAGGACGCGGGGATGGTGGCGGAGCCACCAGAGATCTGCTTTACCGCCAGCGAGACGCGTACAGTGGATACGTGATTGTTGGCCGGCACCAATGCCCACGATTGCTCCGTGGTACGCGTAGGCCACACTATTGGATTGAGTGTATTTCAAGGCGAGAGTGGCGACGATGAGGTCGATCACAGCTGCGCTGGGAAGCTGTTCGCCATCGGTTAGTTGATGATCAATCACTTGATTGACTGGGAGCCTGCTTACATCCTTGTTCTGAGTAACGATATTCTGAAACAAATCAGAGCCAATCTTGCAATCATTGCGCTTTTGTTGAAGATAGACTCCATAGACCTGTTTAGTCTCAATGGCAGGTGGGTTATACAAAGGATCAATCTGCAGCGAGTTCATCATCATAATCAGGAAGAAGTCGTTATGAACACACCTGTAGAACACAATATTTCCCTGCTTTCTTTTTCTTCAGGATATCGAGAGCCTCATCAGAATACCCTGGGGCGATGATTCCATCAGACACCTCACGAGATATGATGCGTGCAGTAGCAACATCACACGGTGCAGACAGGGCAATGAAGTCTCCGAAAGAGGACATTCTGTCAGCGCCACGAGCTCTAGCATATGCAGAAGCGAGAAGAGTAAGAGGCTCCTTCAGATCATCAACGCCATAGACCTTTTTTTCGGTCTCATCGAGTTCGACACCAACTGCAGCTCCTGCAGGAGATACGTGCTTGAAAGACGCAGCAGCGGGAAGATTCAGAGCCTCTTGGAGCTCCTTGACAAGGGCATAAGAATTCAAGGCATCGAGAAGATTGATGTAACCAGGGGAGCCGGAAAGGACTAAAACAGAGAATCAATTTAAAGCCGAGATATGAAAAGTTTATGGACTAGCCTTTAAAAGGTAGTTCGCCATCTGCGACATATGCCTGTGCAGGTTTCTGATGAGGATTAGCTCCGTATCGCAGTGCGATCCGTTGAACAGGCGCGGCAAGTTTGTCCACAGGAATGTCAGCAGAAGCATACTGCTCGCGGAAGTACCCGCTAATTGCCTCGTCATACTTCGCGGTCTGTTCAAAAGCTTTGAGAGCAAGCCTGCTTCTGAAGTTCTGACCAATATCTCCTTTTCCTTGGGTGAAAGCGGTCAAGAACTCGGAGTAGTCAGCAGGGTTAGAAAGGATGGAGACGCGTTCGTGGTTCTTTGCTGCAGCTCGAAGCAGCGTGACTCCACCTATGTCTATCTCTTCGATGGCGTTAGCCAGTGTGCAATTTGGTTGTGAAATCGTTGCTTCAAATGGATAGAGGTTGCAGACAACGATCGAAATCGGTGAGATGCCCTGTGCTTTCAGATCCTGCTCATCGGAAGCAATTGAACGCGCCAAGATACCTATGATACTTCGTTGGATGTCTTTAGACGGTTGTTCCGTGACACAGACCTCCGTGAACTGCTGGATGCAATGTTTTGACGCGACCACCCAGCATCTCCGGTGCTTTTGTGATATCTGAAACATCTCTGCCAGCTTATCTCGTAAACGTGCTCTTTCCGAAGTGCAGATTTCATACTCAATTGGAATTTCAGCTTCTCTGATCTTCTTTGCCGTTCCTCCTGAACCCAGCAACCGAACACCTGCCTTCGAAAGCCCTTGCGCGAGCTCGATCAAACCAGTCTTATCGTAAACAGAAGATCTCCCGGCTTTGTGAGAGTCTATACTGTCCCGGTAAGTAGGTGTCCGGACGACACGTTATAACGTGAGCATTTCCTCGCAAATTTATCTCAGTTTGTGTTGTAGATAGCGATCTAAACCCCTCCGTTCTTTTTTTTGACGTTATAGATTTGGAAATGCGGGGTAGAAGACGTCCGAAGTTCAATCAGCAAACGTAGTGATCGCCCGCAGATCTCGAAGCTGCCTCCGACTCGGAGTTCTTTCTTCCCGGTGTCATGAAGTTGGATCCTCTGGTATGTTCAGAGATGGTTTCTTTGCGTTCTAAGAATCACGAATCGCGAACAGAGAACACAACAACTTCTGAGCACTTCTTCTCAGTTTCTAGAGCACAAGCTGGTCATTGACAGGAGGTCTCGCGCTAATCAAGTACTATTCATTGATACGTCTCCGATTCTCGTCATTTCTCAGGGTTGACCTCATAACCGCCGGCACCGGGCCTATATCCGCGAATGAAAAATTCTTCTGGAAATATTTGGACTTCCTTCAAAACTCGATCGCGAACTCCTTTGAGTGGCTGAGTGTCTTTTGTTTAATGACCGTATCGGTTGTACGTCAATCTTCCTCCAAGGAGCAACTCGTTACGAAGATCTATAGACTTGGTCTCTGTCTCTGTCGATGCGGATAACCTTCTTACGGATCATTAAGCATTTTTTCTCATTTGCTGTGTCCATGTCGGAAAGTTTTCCGATTACATACTTCTAAGTAAGAAGTATCCTAGTGTGTTCCCGACGTTGACTTCCACCAATTGTGTATTTCCAGGCTGTCAACAAGGCGAATTATCCAAATTTCGAGGCTTGGGTGAATTTCAACCCATTGGGACCGGTCTGATCGCCTCAAGAAACATTCTCGTTGCAATCCATAAGGAGCAGGTGAAGTCTGAGACTGTGTAGTCTGAAGTATCAAATTTATAACATTTCTTCCAAACCTTCTATACTTCTCTAAGTTCTGTAGTACCAGTGGCCTCTGCTGTCACTTCCGTCCCAAACTTCAAGCTCTCGCTCAAGGATGACCTGTACTCAATATGTTTTCCTTGGTTTGTGGAAAGTGCACATATAAAGAATGAAGTCAATGGGATCTGTGTCTCAGACAGGGAGATCAATGGCGCATCGTTACGCCGGCCGCTCCCACCTTTCCGCAAGGATGTTAAGGTTGGACGTAGATATTGATTCGTCGGACCGATGTTTCTGAAATGGAACCTCGTTACGATACCGATAATTCCTTTAAGCTGCATTTAAGGCGTTAGGTGAGTGTCGTAGTCGAAGATCAGGGCTGTGGTGTGGACTTACGAACTCGGAGGAATTAAATTAAGTTCACTTGGCTTAGAAGACGTGGAGCCACGGAGAAGAGAGATGTGGTTCAGGCTCTTGAATGTTCCGAACCAAAGCTTTCAATTTGAGATAGCGGAGGAGCTTCCGTACGGTTCCAGCAGGAAGACCGCCACACTAGAATCGCATTATCAAACAAGGTAGAGAGTAACAAGAATCCAATGTCCAGTCTCCTAATTCTCGCCGTATGCATGGTATTGATTGCTCGCTGGAATTTTTCCAACATTGTCGAGCAAGGACCATTGTGTCACCGGGATGTACGAGAGAGTGAAACGGGATCAAGCGACATAGAGTGAGGACATCTATCATGGTAATACATACCCGCTCTCTTCAGGAAATCCAAGAGAACGACTATGTTCATTAGAACGGGCAACACATGATATCATACGTGGCACCGCAATACATGAAGACCACACTACGATACTGGGCTGCTTATTGAAAGGTATATTCGGGATTCTGGTCACACGTATGTGACAACACCTAGCCCCAGACACGCCAATCTCGAGAAGAAAAGTATCTGCAAGTTATGTATGATGCGCCAGTCCCTTGAATCGAATGGGGCCACCGGTCGCGTACATGGTACGTCATTCTTACGTGCTTTGAGAGCAGTGTTTCGAGAGAGGAGCGTTGCGGGATTGGGCGTGCAAGAGAGTAGACCAAAAGAATGCGATACGAGGCGAGGATGAATTACCCGTCAGCGAGAAAGCACGTCCCGATGCATGGTCTACGGAATGCCGTCGCCCGGGTTGAATGAGCTCGTCAAGGTCGTCATGCATTGCGGATTACGGAAATCGGTACGATCCTGGGTTGTTCTTTGAAGAGAGACGAAGATTCTAGTCGTGTGTACGTGACAACACCCAGTTTTCGAAAAAACTGCCACACTCAAAAATTGCTCCAGTAGTCTCAGTCGCCCGGTCAGCCGCTTATGGGCTGCATCGGTTGCGAGCTGATATTTTGAACGTAACGTCGAGCAAAGACTCGTGTGTTGAGGTATAGAGGAGACTGCGATATAGGATAAGGATCGCGTGCCCGTCACCCAAGCTGAACGGTCTATTAATGCCTCATCGCACGTTCTACCACGCGTCCGGATGACCGTGTAAATACTGCTGCTCTTTGAAAGCCAACAAATGAAAGAGTCGCCTGGAGAGACCGTGATTAGTGCATAAGGTGACGTGACTCCCGCCGGTTATCTTCGGCAACAGCATATAGTAATGAGGGCCGGTTATTTACCAAATCTCATGTGGTGGGCTTGAGTCTGAGTCAAAACAAAGTTCGTTGAGCGTGGGTCGAAGGCGAAAAGGTGTCACAAAGAGTACTGTATACGTACT
>JAGGAU010008379.1:9191-32333 GCA_017657275.1 Termitomyces sp. T108 | reverse complement strand
AAGATGCGCTTTGCACATGCGACGTCGAACTCCTCTGAAAAAGCCTCAGGAACCAAGAACAGGCTCTCATACATGATTTTTTCAATGTATGGCTGTATTCTCTTGCACAAGACTGAGAGGTTGACCGCATCGCTGGGGAACATGTGCGCTGCCCATGTGAAAATGATGTTCTCTAATTCTGGTGGGAAATCGAAAGTTATCACTTCAGCTGGGGTAAAGACAACCTGCTTTGACCTGATTTCCTGTGAGACCATAATCTCCAGATGATTATTGCAGCACAAACCTAGAAGATTTCTTGACCATACTACTAAAAGGTGGGGGTACCTTGCAAGGATGTAAGGAAGATTATTGGCGTATTGTCACTATATATCTGGGGCTGGCAGATGTATGTTCATATATCCACAATCAATCCGGTGTGGGTGACCATATGGGTGACCCGGTCATGACCGCTGTACACAAACCGTGTTGTATCAATTTCGAGCCAATTCTACACCTTGACATAACACTCTTTCGAGATGCATAGATTTGATCATGTACATTTGCCATCAAGGCCATCACTATTGATCTCAGGAGTCAATAGTGGAGTGGACTTGTCCTTGGGTAGTTCATCTGCAGTCCTTGACAAACTTATTGAACTCGGCAGCGTAAGCTTTGGCATCCGTCTTCATAAGCCTCTATTTTTGTTATAACTCGAATTGTTCAGATGACCATTGTCCTTCATGGTTATTCGCACCTGTAGGATAGTCTATGTAGGATAGTCTAAAGACGGGTCTGGGAGTCTTGTGTCAGCTGATTGCACTAATCAGTCAAAATAAAGGGTAATATAAATTACAGCCACTACATGTATCTATCTAAGCAACCTTTCGAATATATTCTGTAGTTGCACTTGGATCGAATACCAAAAGCCAGTCTAGACACCAGACATGGTGCACTTTTGTGTGAGGTTACAGTCGAATGAATAGAGTCCGAGAAAGACGACTCTTCACGAGGCCGCTGGATTCCATCATTAGCAAAAGATGATACCTTTCGTAAATGACGATTGATACGGAAAGGAAAAGAAGGATTCAGACAGTGACAATGAGAAATAGAGAATTGTTCTACATTCCTCGTAACAATCACCCTGGAATATGCAGGCACAGCCTCCCCTTGAGCGCCTAAATGAACCTAAAAGGCAGGGCCGAGACGGATCAGCGCGCTGCGTCATGCACATCTGAAATAACTCCGCGCTGCACAAAGTTCTGACGCCAAACAAGGATCATTCCAACCAGTCCGAGGACTTGCCCATAATTGAGGATAATTAAATGAATGATCCGGAGTCTGTGTGTGTGCCGGTTACAGGCAAGAATGATATACATGATGAATGTACAGGATCGTTGTTCTCAGTGACCATGGCAAAGCAATGAAGGAGGACTGTGTACATAGCTTTCTGCGTTTTCCGGGAGATGGCACTGAACAGTCTAACCATTATGACAAGTTATCTATCAGATGTTCTCGTTCTCGCAGGAAGATGCACAGACGTGACTCGCACTGGCGGTAACTATCGAGGACACCGACAATCAGACAACCGTTTCCATCCATAACGCAGTGTCTGTGTGCTATTATTCAGGCTTCAAGGGTGACATATGAAGATGTGAACTGTCAAATGGTAAGGCATAGATATACTCAAAATGGGCAAAAATGGTCTGACAATGCGTGTCCACGCGAATGGTTCACAATGGGAAGAAGGCAGTCGGAACGAGACCCGTTCGTTACTTAGGGTTACCTCATCGCATCGTCGTTTATCCGTCCCCGATTTTCTGTACGAGCGAGGACTTAGGATGAAAGCCGATTAAGCTTATCATGTACATGAGGACTAGAAGAACTCATGATAATCGGATTCGCTGTTGACGATCACACCTGGTAAAAACCTAGTAACAAGTAATTCGAACCAGGTCGACAGAACATAGAATAGTCAGGCCTACGAGAAGCGGGTTTACACAGCAGGAGTAGTTCTCAGTATAGCCTATGATCGCAAAATCAGATACAATTTACAAATTTCAGGTGTTAAAGATAAACCTCGACCTAAACCGAAGAGAAGTGGGAATGATATATAAGTCTAAAACCCGAAAAGACCGACTAAAAATGCGCCACGAACGCTCACGAGGCTGACAGAGGGTGAGTATTTATCAGCTGCCATGGCGGCGTTCGCATAGATGCCATCACTTGAGCTTACTCGCCTGCTAAGTATATGAATAGATCACAACTGCGCGCCACGATGACGGATTACGAATTCATGTATTCGGCACGAGGCGAGTAAGGAAAGAAGCAGTGCTCAATAATTGGCTGCCTGGTGTGACGAATGGACTGGACAGATTGGTTCACTCCCAAGCCTTTCCGAGTCTGCTTTTTTTGTATGTAAAGGTGTGCATGTCAGCGAATTCAGCTTAATAAAACGTCTCACAGAAATGAATCACTTGTATGTAAGCGAAGATAGCCTAAAAAGGAGAGGAACGACACCTGTACGTTCACTGCCAAGTAACTGCCGAATGTAAATTCGGAGTTGAAAGACATGGAAGATCAAACCGCTTGAACATTGTACTGGGCGTTGATTGAACCGGTGATGGGCCGGTGAATATGCCATAAGAATTGTCATGCACGTGGTTCGAATTTTATCTGAAAAAGGTCTGCTACCCAAGACTCGTGTAAATGGACGGGTCAGGGCATCTTAGCGTGGTGACGTGGCGATAGTCTCTTGAAAGTACCAGAGTCACGATGAGATGAGCTAACTGGAAGTACTTGTTGGCAGTTCTATCTGGGGAGCAGATAATGGGCAAAGGTAAACTGAGTTGGAAAGGCCGTCAATTGGTAGACTTGTACATCCTGGCAAGTAGAATGAGAGGCCTCCCCACATGGGGCAAGGTTCCTAAATCATAATAGAGGGATACGTAACACGCCTTCAGGGAAGAGAAAATATGATTTGGGAAGGAAAGGATGTGCCTCGAGGCACGATCATGGGAGGGATGAGCTGACCGCGGAGTTGTTTCGGCATCGCCCGTCAAGGCGTCAATCGAGTGTCTGCGAGTGAGTGACGGGACTAGGTGCGAGGATGCGTAGAGCGATATGTAAAGTTGAGTGTCCAGCGTGGTTCCGAGTTGCGAGAACCGAATTTGAGAACGAGATGGACGACTCTGGTGCAAAGGTTGCGTGCTGGGCGCTGAGGCCTGAAGTACGAGTCTTGTGTAATCCCGACGTTGTGCAATTAGTTGACGGGCGTCTAGGGCTGGCAAAGTGTGAGAAGATGCTGTATGGGCAGATAGATGCGAGCTCGGAGAAACAGACGCCGGAGATCTGGAAAGATGGATGTATGGCATGTCATAAAAGACTACGGTGGCGTCGACAACGGAATCGGCCGAAGGATGCAGACAGATGGGCGTGGACGTGGCGCAAGGAATGCAAGGAAGACAAGGAGAATTTAATTATGAGATTGGATATGGCGTGGAGGCGTGGGTTATGCGACATGAGTGTGACAGACAGTTATATGACAGGCTGTTGGACATTCAGGAGTACTTGTGTGGAATGGATAATCGCAGAAAACACAACTCGTGTTGACGACGATGCGAACCGGGTCGGGTCGGATTCGTAACAGCAGGTGATCAATTTACCAAATCGGGAATAATTGTGATCTGGGTTCTTTCAAGTCCTTTGGACGTCGGCTGTTCCTTGCCTCTCTCTCCAATCTCCCCAGCCCTCCTCTCCTCCTCCTCCCCTCCACTCTCTCGTCCGCCATTGTCTCCCTCGACGTCCACCAACAGTAGCACACGGGGCGACCATGGGAGGCTGCCTATCGACACCCGACCGTGCGGGGAAGGACCGCTCAGATGCCATTGACAAACTGCTCGAGGAGGACAATAAGAAATTCAAAAAGGAATGCAAGATTCTTCTTCTCGGTGCGTGTCTTCTTCCTTCATTTTGTATGTCGCCACGGAGGTCTTTGTGGCAACTGAACCTCTTGTCCAGGTTCCGGCGAGTCTGGAAAATCAACAGTCGTCAAGCAAATGAAGATTATCCATCAAGGCGGATACAGGATATCCGAACTCATGGAGGTCAGACCCACGATTTACAAGAACGTCCTCGACTCGGCCCAGGCGGTTGTCACTTACATGCGTAAACTCGGCCTCGATTGTGCTGAGCTCCCAAACCGCATCCTTGCCGACCGTATTCTCGCGTACCGGTTCGATCCCCAAGAAGAGTTTGACCCAGCCGTTGCCAGTGCAATCCATCAGGTCTGGAAGGACCCTGTCATTCCAAAAGTGATGGACGAGCACTCGAGCGATTTTTATCTAATGGACTCGGCTTCATAGTACGTATTTCTCATCGTTTGTCCCTTATCATCCTTTCGATAACGTTTTCTCGGCAGTTTCTTTGGCGAAGTTCTACGGATTGGCACGCCGGGATATTGTCCGAACGAAACGGACGTCCTTCGTGCGCGTCAGAAGAGTTTGGGTATCGTCGAGACGCGGTTTACCGTCGGTCAGCTTTCGTAAGTCCATCTTGACCTTATCCTCTCGTCCGTTCAAACCCTAGCTTAGAATACACATGTTTGATGTCGGCGGCCAACGGTCTGAGCGCAAGAAGTGGATCCACTGTTTCGAGAGCGTGACGAGCATCATATTTTGTACTGCCCTTTCCGAGTATGACCAGGTTCTCCTTGAGGAGAAGACGCAGGTATGCCCCCTTTCTCCTTGTATTGTTTCTAGCCCACGTTGACTCGCGTCTTAAGAACCGGATGCATGAATCGCTGATTCTCTTCGAATCCGTCATTAATTCCCGGTGGTTTCTCCGCACATCCATTATCCTCTTCCTCAATAAGATCGATGTTTTCAAAAGCAAGCTCCCAAAGATTCCTTTAGAACGTCATTTCCCTGAATATACCGGCGGGGCCGATATCAACAAGGCGGCTAAGTACGTCTTGTGGAGGTTTATGAACGTGAATCGGGCACGCTTGAGCGTGTATCCGCAGTACGTTGGCTGTTCTCTCTATATGGATATATCTTTCTCATTTGATCCTGCACGACTTCGTAGTCTCACGCAGGCGACGGACACGCAGAATATTCGGCTCGTGTTCGCCGCTGTCAAGGAGACAATTCTACAGAACGCGCTCAAGGACTCGGGTATTCTATAGCGATCAACCCGTGTCTCGTCTCGCTTTGTCTTTATCTTCAAGCTGTGCGGATCGGTGAGGATCTTATCCCTTCTCTTTGCTTCTTTGCATTTTCGTTCGTTTCTATTTTTATTGTGTCGGTTTCCCTTCATCGTCTTCTTCCATATGACGCCGGCTTCGTTGCCCCCTCATTTTTGATCATCATCCCTTGCCTATCTATCTACACTGTACATCACATTGTCATTGACACTTTTCAGTTCCTGTCCACCACACATCACCACAATCATTACCATCACCTACAATTTCCATCTCTCGTACCACAAAACTGTCATTTTTCATGTTTTCCTTTCCATACAACTCTCCTGATCCACATCCGGTGACTCGCGATCTGCGATCTGCAGTCCATCATTTACTGCTTCTACCCCCTGAGTCTCGGGTTACACGGTCACTACTTTGATTCCGCACTTTATTGAACTGCCCAACAGCGGGGAGACGACAAATGACTTGCGGCAGTTCGTCGTCGTCAGACCCCTTGGTGCTGTAAAGTGTGCTACGCGCGGCGTCGACGATTCTGAGGCCAGATGACATCAGGTGTAGTCCACACATCTGCTTCGTTTTCTCCGGGAAGATCTTTACCTGTGCCGGCACCGCCAGTCGTCACATACCTTTTCCCTCTTGTTTCTCCTTCTCTCTTGTTATTCCCCATTTGATGTTTCTTCCGAGCTCTTTCGTGATACAGGATTCATGTCCACGTGTGGCGGTGTGGCGATCTGTCATTTTGATTGCGGTTTCACTTTCTTGTTCACCCCTTCCATTCGTGTTTCTTGATTCATGATAAATGCTGACTTCTCCCCGCTAGATCCTGCCAGCTGCTTTCCGGCTCTCAATCTCTCGGTTTCATCTCGTTTATTGGTCTCATCTTGCTCGCATTGTCATCACGCCGACTTCCTTCAACCATTCTCATCAAGCACCATCTATCATCATCTCGCTACCAACGACACAATCACGATTGATATACGTCCGCCTATCTTGTTCTCCCCCCTTTTCATCTTGTCAACGTCAATCTCAAGCACGATCTTTCTTTCATCTCGCAACGTGATGGTCATCTTCGGAACGTAGTCGCCTACACGGCCTGCACGAATGTTGATTGGCTTCCGCTGACTACCCGCTCAGGCCTTTGGTTCACTCCGGTTCACCCTCGGCGCTGATGTGTGTAGACACTGGTTCATCGTATCGACTGCCCGGCCGATGTCATCCCGCCTTTCGAGTATCAAGGCTAACTGGTGTTTTCATTTGCGGCGTGTTGCATCGTTCGCCATCTTACTACAGCGTCGAAGTTTTGCCCCTTCGTGCGCCCAATCGTTGTCTATCCCAAAATCTTTTTGCTATGCTACCAGCGTATATCCATGCATTCTATACCGTACGAACTCTGCGATTTCTTACATTCTTCACCTTATACCTTTTATCTACTTGGCGATACAAACCTGTACCATATGTACACATGTATGTCTTCTTATTTTCTTTCAAGAAATCCGTTTCCTCTCTTATCATCACATCTAAGGTTGAAAGAGTAGCAGGCGCTGACGATGCTGCGCTGGTGGCCGGGGATAGCGTTCTTGGAGCGCAAGAGGCTACGAACTGGAAGGGATTGATGGGATTGATGGAGGGAGTCTGGGAGTGGAAGGTGAGCGTTGTGCAAGGAGGCAACGAAGATAAGTATAGGAAGGCACGGAGAGTTATATAATAGTACGGTACGAAAATGTTACGCAAGAGTATTGTTCTTCAGGACGAACCAGCAGGTATTACGTCCTTTCGTAGGGTTTGAGTACTTGTCGAGATATGATGGGGGGGGGGGGGGGAAGCTACATCCCTAGTTGACATTTTCCCATAATTGCACGTCAACCCCACGTTCTCTTTGTAGCGTTGAGACATTTGGTAAGATGTTTTGCAGATTTTTATACATACAGGAAACAGGAAGACGAAGAAACTGCAAGAAGGCAGATATAGCAAGAAAACTCGGTGGTTGTGTATTAATTGAAAGTATCTCTTGGTACATATATATTTACAGCATCTTGCTTCCCTACACACATTTTTTGTGTAATATCAAGATTGAATCAGTCCGAGTTCGAGGTAAACATGTATTACTACTGTGTGGCGGACTTTCAATTAGGCGAAGGAGCGGTAATCGGCAAGGGATGTGTGCAAATGACACTAATCATGAAAGGTCGAATCCCGCGTTAGACGTGATAGCCTGCAGCAACTTCTCACGTAAAACCTTCTCGCTTTTGTATCGGGGAAGCTACCAGAAGTACCCATTTAACCGTCAACGAAAGTGAAGTTATCGAAGTATCAAAGTGCTTACCTTCAATAGATTCACACATGTGCTTGACGTAGGAAGTCGATGCTGATCAGAACTAGCATCACGAATTGAAAAGTTTGGTATAAGCTCTTTAAAACCCCTGAAGAATGATATATCATTAAAATTATAAGACATTGGAGAAGAAAGACCTACAAAAGCGGTGGACGACTGCAGCTCGTAACGAAACGTAGAAGAGCCATGCGCTGTCCTTGATCAAATGTATTGACAACCTAAACGAACATACATTAGTTGTCAATACTCGGGCTTTGTTAAAAAACTTGCGTTCCAAAACATGACGATGGTTTCTTCGTTGTCATCGTACAGCCCTCCGTAATTAGTATGACTCCGGAGATCATTGAAATCGATGGGCTTATTAACGCCGCCAATCAAAATCTGGATCTCCTGCTGGTTGAACATGCTAGACGTGTTCTCAGCGGTTCACCAGAGAGTAAAAAGTGAGGATAAGCTCACCGAATCCACCTCGGGTCAATCATCTCAGATAACCCATCAAAAAATGCTTCGCTCTGGAGCCTGATCTGCTTCGTCAAGCGGTAGTGAGAGATGAGCTGGATATACTGGAGGCGGTTTTCTTTCGTGACTGCGACGTTGTTCCCATTCGGGATGAGGTCAACGGATCTAGTGATACCGAGTTCTGTATGTCCCATGAAAGGTCAGGATGGAGAGGATTATAAGTGGGAAAAGGTCCACACCATCCACAGCTATAGTAAAATTGAGAGCGAGATCTTCAAAATTTCCTGTATAGTGCTTCAAGAACACAAGGCCATTGTAAAGGTCGGGGTCAAGGGAGGCAAGATCATCCAGGAAGCTTTGCCGTCCAAGCCACTGAGATCGTCGACTCAGGGGAAAAGTCATGACTATAGTATGTAGCGACAACGAACCTTGGCCAAAAAGAATCCTGCGAAAGCTACATCAATAAGAATCCCATCATACATGGCCTTCCCGAGGATGCGCCCGATGAAACGATACCAATTGAGACTATGAGCTGATCTCAAATTAGAAGGACGAAAAACAATAAGAGAGAAACAACCTACATTCCACCGCATATGTATGCGGATTCGGGTACAGTTCGTTTTTCTTGTTCGCCAACCACAACCCCCGGTCCGTGTCAAAAACCTCTTTACAAAGTGACGTGAAGAACTCTTTGAATACGCCGCCTCCATCAATACCTGCCCTGCATAAAGGAAATTGATAACAATGCAGAGGAAATCAACAGGTTACGCTCACTCTTCGGCCCCGAATTGATCAATAAAGACTATCTCCAACGGCGCCTTTAGATCAGCCTCAACCAAACGATCGAATCCATCCTGCGCGACGCTCCCCCTGCGAATCTGCACCCTATGTCGTCCATTACCATAGAAAAAGGGAGAATCCCCGTAACCACGGGACGAGGCGCGAGCGACAGCATCGTTGACAACAAAATGGCGGAAAATAGACACGCGTACGTCAAAAGGGATGGCGAATGGAATGTTGTTCAGTACGCCAAGACGCGGGGAGAGGTGGGCGAGCTGCCGCTTGGAGTAACCATTATTTCGAGGGATAGGCGATACAGGAGAGTCAGGGACTGAGGATGACAACTCGCGCTCTTCGAAACTGAAAGAGAGTGAGTATGACGTAAGGTACTATAAGATCCACGAACATAGCTGCCTCGACAAACGTTTGAACGTCGATTTGGGACGTAGCTAACCAATGACCTGCGGGAACGAATGGTTTGCGGGAACTGTAAAAGATACGTTAGAAAATGTCCAGACGTGCTCAGAATAAAAAACATAAAAAACGAAGCCAGATCAAAGGAGAAGCAGACGACACCCTCATGTGCGGACAAGTTCGAAGTAATCCCCACATGAGAAAAATGAAGCAATAAAAAACTCACTCTCTCGCGTGAATTCCTGCCAAACACTTTGTCACCTTCTCCCTAACGTCCTCCCAAGTACACCTCAAGCTCCCCTCCCTCTCTATCCCAACAGTCTTTGTCAATGTTTCCCGATCCTCCCTCCAATATAACGCAAATGCCACATTCATCAACTGCCGACTCCACCCCACCAGCTCGTCAAGAGTCAGTGGATTCCTCGCAACCTGTGACCCCCCTCCCACTTCTGCTGATCCAAGTACCCTTCCACCCAATCCCAATCCTGCTTCCAGATTCGAACCGAAAAACTCGTCATCTCCCATAGTCACCATTGCTTTTGTATAGAGTTCTACAAGGAGGAGGAAGGGTATCCATATTTCCGCAGTTGAATTTTCGCCACCTAATGCACCAGTGGAACTGTCACGCCCTATTGGACTGCCGCGCACATATCCCCGATAAATCTCTCTGACAAGCGATGGTGCAGTGGCAAGTATCCTTGGCGCCACATCAGCGGGCCATATAATCGAAAGGGCAACGAGCAGTTGAAAGAGTGCGGGCCGGGAGGTGGGCGAGGATGGAAGAGAGAGGAGAGTCGAGAGGTGTGAGGCGCTAGGGAGAGCAGTGAGACGTTTCAGTGTTCTATTGTCCGGGGCAGTGACTACTGGTGTGGGATTAGACGAAAATGATGATACGACAGCGACTCGTGTGCGAGGAGAGTCAGAATCAGGATCAGAATCGTACTGAGAGGCGGGAGCAGTCGTAGTGGGCAACTTCGGCGGAGGAGGATTGAGAACGCGAGATGGGAGGGAATTGAGTAGCCGCGAGAGAAGCGTAAAGTAAACTTTATGTGCTTTGACATCTATAAGTTTATATCTTGGTGACACAAAGACCTGAAGATTTGCGATGAGGTTCAGCTTGTCATCAGGGTTAATCACTTCGATAATGTGGTTAACATCTAGGGAAGCCAGGGATGAAAAAGGGATACGAGCGGAGAGGTCGACAAGCGCCGCAGATGGTATGCGATTCGGAAGTAGGGGAATTGTAAGAATCGATGCAAAAATGGCATTCAAAGATGTAATGTAGTCTTGAGATTGGGCATGAAGAGTTGAAAATGGTAACGTGGCTAGGGTAGGGAGGAGCATCAGAGCAGGTGATGTTCGAGCGCCCAAAGGCTGAGGCAAGCTCAACGTCATTTCTTAAATGACAAAACGATTGTAATAACTCACTATCGAGGATATTGAGCTGGAGAGTAAAGGGTATAGATCGCGATGGAGAAGATACATCGTGATCTGAGACGAGACGTGTTTACCGACGTCGCCAAGGACTGCGGTGGTTGTTGTTGGCGACAGTAGCGCATGAAGAACTTTGAGGTGAGGTATAGAGCGAAAATTTCTGATAAATAGGAGCTGATGAAATCGTTTCTAGAGATGTAAAAAACGTACAGTGGAGAATTGACCACCGAACGGAGCAACAGGGCCGCTGCCTGTTTCGTCAGTACAAGCCAGCTTTCCAGGTTTTCTATTCGTCTGGGAAGGGCGAAGAGAGCATCTTCAGTGTGTTATAGACAGTTTGGCAGACTTGACGAAGGACGAAAACGCACCAGAACCACCCTCTGCCATAGCCAAACTCCACGTCGCGAGCGCTTCTTCGTCCTTTCTGCCAATGATGACGAGACATCTTAGCCCATCCATTCCACACACATCCTGTTCAAACACACTTCTCATTTCCCTTCTAGCCCTCCGCGCCTCCTGGGTCCCGCGCCACCATGCCTGCACCTTTGAAGCGTTCTCGTGCCTCCGTTGCTGTTCTAGACGCTCCGTCCGAAGTGCTCTCGCCTGTCCGAGGAGAGCTGTATTCGATACAGCAGAAGAAGCACCACCGAGATTGATCTTTCGCTTTCTTTCGTCACCAAAGGGGGTGAACATAGTAGAAGAAGATGGTGGAAGAGATATTGTACACTGCGTAAGCTTCATCGGAGATCTCAGATATGTGGCCACGTGGTTCGACTCTGCCCCGGTCCGGCGAAACGACTTCGACTTCTGGGCAACCCGTAGTAGCGACGATATACCGCGACTTCTGCTAGCTTCTGCTGTTGATCAGCCTTTCTCACTATGCCGCTGACCCTTGACTTGCATTTGACACTTGTTGGGGATTCTTAAATTGTATGCATATTCAATCGCATTAAAATCTTTCTGGATAGGACTTCAGCGCTTAGCGTGCATTCACTCTGGAACATGTTCTTTCGAACGCTGATTCAGCTCCTCGCTTGCACCGGTATCATCAAATCTCCATCATCTATCTTCGGCCAATGGAGAGTCGCTACCCAGCTACTCAGGTGGTTCGATCTTTATCCTGCCAGCCGCAATTCATCTAGTCATTTCTGTTTGGAACACTGTACTAACAGACGCGTGTTCTGCTTCTTTGTCCTTTACGTCCATGCGAGAGGTCGGTGCACGTTGTTCACGTTTGCCTCTCTCTCTCTCTCTCTCTCTCTACTTGCTCGTATCTTTTGTTGAGATTTCGTGACTCTCGCCAAGTCGGCCTAATGAGATCTGACATTTCCTCAGCTTTTTGATATCAAAATTTATAACTTCCTACGGACATCCTTGTCAGCTGTGTTTCAGCGATGCTGCAAGACAGTCCGAACCATCTACATCCGGACGCCCCAAACCCGCCGATGTATCCGAAAACAAGTCAGATCTACATTTTCTGTAATTGACATTTCCAAGACGGCAGGTATCACCAACCCTTGTGAATGAATTTGACACCGGTAAGAGGAAGCGTTGCCACCAAGAATTTAATTATCAAGATCAAGACCAATCCATTTTTCTTTGTTGGATGGCTCAAGAACTTTTGTCTCTCCCTTTCCCGCGCAGGTCTTGCTGCCTATCTTTCTTACTACGCGACGCTTGAATACGTGACATCCGCTGATGTCTAGTTCAAAACAAGTCCAAACGTTCTCAGACGAGAATAAACTTTAGGTATGCTGTCGAACATTTGGCTGGTTAGGAAGTGGAGTTCAAGATGTGATTTTCTCCGATTCTCCCTACTCTCATATTTGCCTTGATTCCAGTCGATTCGTACCTTCTCATCAATGGCTTATGATTGGCCACGATAGACCCATCTATTGATGTTCCTTGTACTGGTACAAGTATACAGGTATGCGATTTTCATCCACTATTGGTAAGTTTTGCAACTCACCACCTACTTTTTATTCATCCTTGTACTCGTGTTAATTATTAGTCCTGCACTTCGGTTTACATCAGTACAATGTGAGCCACATCTCCTTCATCCCTTGGCTTAGTTGGCTCCGCTGTTGTCCTGCATCACCGATCCAGGGAGGCGAGGCCTATGGATACTCCATACTCAGTTTCTGCACGGTTGGGATCGCACTTCGACCTTGCCCAACCCCTACAATGACTTTGATAAGTTTGACGCAGGCTTTCCCACGTCCGTATAATGCTCCAAGCAAGTGTTGTTTGTTCCATGGATCACCCTCTCTCGACGTGGAGTTCATTTCTCCCGACTTTACGATGGCGAGGAAATCAACCGAATTAAGCTTAAATTTCTTCGACTTGTTATCGGTGTTCTCACGGTAGGAACAACTGGTTGCAGCCGGCTTAGAGAGAGAGAGCTCGATTAGTATCTCCATGATGACGGTCTTGGCTTTGGACTAGACATCAAGGACGTGTCTATCGTCCAAAATTGCCTTACTGATTGTGTTTGGGACCCTGCAACCAACTCGGTGCCGTGACGAGTGAACGATACATCGCAGACGAAGCAATTGTAATCCCCGCCCGTCTCATCGTTGGGAGCAAAATGTCTTTCTATGACGACATTGCAGATATCTGCCATAAGGTCCCAGTCACTTCCCACACATCCTTCTTCGTCGGTTCTTGCCAGTAAGTGCTTCTGCTATCTTCTACGTCCGTCGCAGTCATTCAAATCAGGACTGGGTCTCGTGGTCCTCGAAGTATCCGGACGGCAGATCAAACAAGGACATCTCTTGTGGTTTCCGGCGGCATATTGCTACGAACTTCAACAGTCTATGTATATGGCCAATCGGAGGAGATGCCATAAGACGCGAGGACAAGTCATTCCGGTAGAGCAAGAGCTTTTCGCAAGTCGAACCATCGGAGCTTCCAGCTCGTCACGTTAATTTTTGACTTGCCTGTGATTCTTCACTAGTATCGTGCTCAATCAAAACGGTGTCAAGGGCAGTATGGCCACGAGCTGCATGCCACCAAACGCACCTCTGCTCTGTTCAACTCGTCTACTGCTAGCGCAGTACGCACAAGCTTCCAGTTTCTTAAACTTCTTTCTTCCTTCTGTGGTACGCATTCTTTTCTTTACAGATATTTCTTGTGCATCTGACCTTGTTCGATCCATCGTTTCCATCCCCACCCATCCCTATCAAAACTTGTTTGGCGCGCCACAAAGTTTTATTCTCACATCAGAACAGATGGCCCATATCATTTCTCATTATCTTTATAATCGCTTCACAGTGTAGAACACCGAACTAACAGTCCGCATACTGTCCTTCCGTATATCGAGTTTTCCGCCCTTGACCAATTTCACATGCATTCGTAGGTGTGAGGATATAAGAAAAGGAAGCGGTTAGTGGTCGCTAGGTGCCAAGGTGTCAAGGTGCGATTCTGTCAGTAGTAAGGGCTGTTCTTCTAGTTTTATTGAAAACGGCCGCTAGTGATTTCATCTTAATATAGGATTGGAAGACCATAAACTGAAGCACCGATGGTCTTAATGCCACACCTGCCCTGCAAAATAGTACACCTTTTCGAGCTAATTCGACCGTCTTTGTACGCGAGAATCAGAATTCGGAGAACATGAGCGGCAAGTCTGACGTAAATCCAATCCCCGCAATGAATGAGTCATGTAAATTTACAGTTTCAGGGAGCACAATGATTTCTGGTTCCGCTTTAGGCCGCGTCTGTGTATAGCGGTATATCTGGGATGGGAGTCAAGATTTCATATGTCCAAAAAAGATCACCTTCGATGAAGTCACCGGGAGTTTGGCGTCAAAACAGTTCTACCGGTGGAGCAATTGACGTCAGGTAACCAGATTGACCTGTGACTGTAACAATGTATGTTCTAAGTGCCTGGATTCGACATATTCTTTTTCCAGTGAGTCCGTCAAGTAAGACGCGCTTCCCAAGATCTGCAAGCTCCTCCTTTCTCGTTTTCATGAATTTACGTCTCCCTTCTCAAAGGCCTGCGTCAACACGCGAGGTCGCCGATCATTCATTTTTCAAAAGTAAATGGTAAGCCCCAACTTGCGCATTGTGCCTTCGTAAGACCGACAAAACACGTTTTCCGGGGATTACGCGCATTTCCGTGCTGCATGCGACGAATTCGACTAACGCGATCTCCGCCTCTATCTGGCACTGTCCCCCACATGGATTCCGCCCCGTTCCAAATGCATATAAGACCGCATCGTATTCAAGTGTCCCAAACCACGAATCATCTATGTTTTACCTTCGACGTCATCTTGCCATCGCTAGCAATGCTCGTGCATTTAAGCATCTACTCTCCTCTACGAAGAGCACGAACGAAAAGTCCCATATTCAGAAGGATGAGAGTCTTGAGAGACTTGTGCGAGTTCCATTCACTTTCGCTTGACAGAATCACTGATCACATTAGTCGATATTCGACGTTACCACTTCCTCAAACTCTCAGGACAGTCATTCCAACATCATTAACAATTCGAAGGATACGCTATGAAGGACTGAAGGTACATATGCCAAATTGAATCATGCCACAACTTTCTTGAACATCCGTTAGGAAAAAGTGAGCCACAATCAGAACAAATGCGGCAAAAAACACAACGATAATCAATAGGACGAGTAATTACCAACGACACATGTTTGCGCAATGTAGTATTAATCAGCTTGTAATGTAGGTGATTGAGATTGCCCACGACTGGACCCAGTTGTTAATAAGAATGTATATTCTGTTCGACGTCGATAGAAACACTTGTAGGATACAATATAATGCTCCTAGACGAAAAAGCAGAAACAGAAGTCTTTGGAGACACATGGATCGCTGATACATTGTCCGCGCATGCAGTTCAAGGATTTTCTTATTCTTCTAGAATGCAGACTGAGGAACCTGGAGTCAGCCACATTGGGATCAATCATTAACGTACCAAAGTGTCCATCCTATAAATAAGGTAGCGATTACATTTGTCACAAATGATTAAGTCATTCCGATACTGAAGAGATCAGTGCTCGCCAAAGATCTGACTCGAGTACCAGCAAAAAGCCCAAATTGGACCAGTGTTGTAACTACGGGAAAGTATTGGTAAATGTCTGGATTGAATTTCTAATACTTGCCTGCTGTAGTCATCCAAAATGATGGGATAATGTATGGAACCCATCTTGTTCTCGAAAGAATTCTCCATCCACGCCAGATTATGAGTCCATCAATGACGATTGCCTACTAATGCATCAGAATCAAGTTGGCTTAGAAACAATCCAAACGCACAGAAAAGCGGGAACTCCACAACTGTATAATGTCCATGTTGAGAAACCGAGCATCGCCTTCTTGACGCCTTACGCCTAGCGGTTTTGACAGGTCTACCGCGAAGACCTGGATGGTGATCACCTGACCAGCGAAACGCGCGACATAAGATAGTGTAGAAAATGCAAATCCTAAGATGACAATACCGGTGATTATTTTACCTACTACCTTGGACGAGGAGCGACGCCTGGTAAAGAGAGGTTTGACACAAATTCTATGGCTTGTCCCGGAAACGACAGACAAAGGTCCCCAGGTACACAAGCCACACAAGGGAACATATAGACCTTTGCAAGCCGAAGCCCGTTAGTAGTGGCATGAGACTAGACGATCTTGTACAATTCTTACCGTAAAGGAAGGTGAAGACTGAGAGACACCACAAATTTGAGAGAAAAATTCTACTTATCTTCTGAAGAATACGACGTTCGACGGGCGTCATACGAGCATAGGTTTCGTGGATCGCTTGAGAGGGGTCTTTACCATCGAAGCTTGTTGCACAAGTGTTGGTTTTACATCACCTTGATCATCATCTCATCGTAGGTAGTAAGTCAAAATGCAGTAATGGTGCCGTCCGAATCAATCTACTTTGCGCAGAATCTCTTTTTTTTTTATTAATTAAAACTAGGTATTTCATCCGGATCCCATTTCTGTCAGGCTAGCATTTGTATTTCAGAAGCGGAGATGTGAGCAATGAAACACCTGAAGGTAAGAACTCACTTGGGGTTCATCACGGATGGTCGTCTGGTTGCTGATGTTTGAACCATGGCGACATTTAACAGTGCACATTGTTTTCAGACTTCGGCATCTCAGTGGGTCTTTGCGCGGAAGGCTTCGAGATTCTGGTCCAGAGAGGGAAGAGCCCGACATAGAACCTTGTACACCATCAATTCAAAAAATAAACCCAGTTTCATGTCGCAGCTGAGTGAATCCACGAATTAGCGATCTCAGCCCGAACCCTGTACCATCGAATCACTATTGTACCTTGCACAGATACCCTACTGTCGCCTATAATCGCGCAGGGACACCAAAGAACTTATGACAGCATATATTGATTCATACAGTTCCCCACCATCAATTAAAATAGGGTCGTTCAGCCTCTTCAATCACAAAAATCCAGAACAACGCCAGTAACCTACCCATCGGTTCACGTCTTCGATAGCGATAGGCTGCACCTCTCTCATCGTCTGACTTAGGCTCTGAGCTTTGGCGGTTGCGAATTTTGCCAGTCCACCGCTCTCGACTTCGTGACGACCGGCTTCGGCAATGGCATGGTCAGACTCGGAAATTGCGCGGAAGAACTCGAGAAGTTTCACAGCGGGCTATAGAATATGAATGACTCTGGTAAGTCAAATGGAATTGGTCTTGACCGAAGAAACTCACAACAGCTTGAATGTCAGCGTCGCTGGCATTCCTGGCGCGTCTCTCGAGCAGAGAAAACCATTCCTGGAAAGATACCATACGTAAAGGAGACCCATCTTTATCCAATATCACTTTGAGGGCGTCTATCACCTCGTTCCATTGTACAGGCCGGGGATGAACCAAGTTGATCGCCTCTGGAAGTTGATGAGCGGAGAACGCGATGTCGTGGATAGTCTTTGAGACAGCGTGCATAGGCACCCAAGAGACGAGCTAACGCAAGCCCAATGTGAATGGACTCAATAAAAAATCAGAGAAGCCAGGATGACGTACGC
The DNA here is from genome assembly GCA_017657275.1 of Termitomyces sp. T108. Classification (NCBI taxonomy): domain Eukaryota; kingdom Fungi; phylum Basidiomycota; class Agaricomycetes; order Agaricales; family Lyophyllaceae; genus Termitomyces; species Termitomyces sp. T108. Next base: position 14,742 of record JAGGAU010008379.1, on the reverse strand, counting down.
CGGTGGCGCAAGGAAGCACTCCAAGAGCTATGCTTGATTTTACAAGGATAGGCAACCAATCACTCGTTGCCCAGGCACCATTTGGGAGCCCCCCGCAGATCTGACCGATCCGGAGAGAGGTAACCTGTATCCCACTCTTTGCGAGTATCTGAGAGAAAGATGGGATTGAATGAAGTAGAGGACAAATCAATGCATACTCTTTCCGAAACGTATTTCCCCTCCCCATAACCATTCCCGACAGCAACCGCGGTATCTGCCACGACTTCCTCGGGGAACGGTACCTCAAGCTGTCTCCAGGCTTGTGCTGATGCCACGGACGACGTAAACATGAATCGAACTAACTCAGGATGAGGCCCAGAACGCGCGAGGTCAACGAGCCTGCGGACGCCTCGGACGTTCGGTTCGAATGACGTGAGCGAAAGGTTAAAGTCAAGACGCCAGGCATTGTGAATGATGATGGTTACAGAATCTCTAATCTGCGAGTGGGTGAAGAGAAGTCATTAAACAGGAGCTGAGGCTTTTTTGTGGTTAGAGGTCGGACGGACACTTACTTTGTTATATAGCTCATCTGATAGTCCGAGGCGGAGCATTGCCGTATCGCCCTCCACAAAAATAAGCCGATCAGACCGCAAGAGTTCCGGATCTAAAGCTTTGTCGACGAACCGCTTAGTGTGTCGTTCTAGGATTGAATCCGAGCCCGTAGCTGCACGGTTCAAAGCATACACACGCTCAACAGAAGGATCGAGTAATAGTTCAGCGAGGATTTGCGAACCAAGGTTCCCAGTTGACCCTGTCAGTAGGATCACTCTGGTCTTAGGCTCAGTGAAAGCGCGGCTGGTGGGAACGGATGAGCTCTCCAGACCAGCACTGTACTTCTCAATCATCGCTTCGATTTCTGCCTTTGCGTTCTTCTCGCCCTTAAAGCCCTCGGGATCAGCGACGGCTCTCACAAGGAATGTTGTAAGTGCTTCAATAGATGGGTACGTGTAGACCATATTTTGTGTGATATTCTTTGCAGCTTTGATTGTCGAATTATCCTTGATTCCATGTAAAGCACCGGCAATTCGACGACGAAGAATTGTCGCACTCAAACTTGTCCGGAGAGAATGAGATTGGTTGAAACAAACGTTAATGGGATGACTGACCTATCGAATCCCTGCTCAAAGAGATCCTTTGACACATCGAATGATTTGCCTGAATGTATGTCTGCAGCCTGTTCGAGAAGCCAGGCACGAACGCCTTCATTATCCCAAGTAATTGGAGGTACTACACCCTCCCCTTTTGCACTTTCTTCCACAGTTTTGTAGCTGTGGGTAGTGATTGAAAAGTCCGTCCGGGAGATTGAACTAGAACCTTACAGCTTCTCGATCTCATTGTCATAAGCCTTAAGAGCCAGCTTCCGCATAACGGTACCTTTCCCTGTTCGAGGGAGAGGCTTACCTTTGGAAGTAACAAGTATCATTTCCTTGAATAGCCTACTGAAGGCCGGTGCGACCTTATTGGCCTCCTCAATTACGGACCTGAGCGTATGTGAGATAGTGGGGTGATGGAATAATCAAACTAATCAAGTCTGGACATACCAGAGTGTGTTTCGCAATTTCGCAACTTGACTCTGATCTGCGACATCGATGGCATATTGTTCCTTGGGCTCGATCAGTATACCCGGCTGATCGTGGGCACGACCGAAGATAACAGTCCCCATGACACTGTTATAACATGAGTAGGGTACACATTGAATGGCACGAAATTACACTGACTATGGGCTACTCATAACAATGTCCTCCATAGGTGCCGGCACAGTCTTCTCCCCGGATGAGTGGATAACGACATCATCGATGCGCCCGACACTGAAACAATAGTCAGGTAAATTAAGGGCAATAGGGGGGAAGCCCATACATCTTCCACAAATAAGGCTTTGTAGGATGAGGTTCGAAGAGGTCAGAAGTGGCATACCCTCTGACATCAGGTAGATTTTCAATGGGAAGGGAATGCGTATCTGTAGTCTAATTGAAATCACGCAAGCTCGAATAACGATATCAACAAGCCAGAGTCCAACGAATTCACATACCAAAAACTGACATTCAAACGTCCCATCACCCTGAGGCACCCATCTGACCTTGGAACGGTCGCTGAACTCCATATATGCCCAATCGTGCTCGTCGCCCTGACGCGGTATGGCAAATGTCGGTGAGCCGAACTCAGTACCGCCATAACCAGGGTTGAGTTTAATGCCATTTGAAACCATGAAGTTGCCGAGCCTCGGTGCCACGGCACCGCCAGAGTACCCCTGAAAGAATTGTAAACATATATGCATACAGAGCATACGGATATAACATAAATGGCGACATACGACGAAGTGCAGCGTCCGGAGGAGATCGACAGCCTCGGGAGACTGTGCCCAGACCTGCAAGAGGGCGGGGATAGTCATCATTGAATTTGATTTTGAGCGTCGAGTGTGTTCGAGAATGTTTTCCGGGGTCGGTATCATTGGCGTCTTCTCACTCGAAGTCACCTGAGGAGGGTATACGCCCAGTGAAACTAATCCAAACATGGAATAGAGAATCTGGACGTAGATACCGAGTGTATGGAATGGAGGAAGCATCATGGCTGCAATGCGTACTCGAGGCCTGTGATCACGGAACTGGATTAAGGAAGCTGCACATTGATATATCAGCGCGAAGCCCTCTGTCAGAATATGATACTCACGCAAAGCCGCCCAGTGTGCAAGGATGAGGTATGTTTGGGGAATTGCCTTTGGAAACCCGGTGCTCCCGGATGAATGAAGATATAGTGCGACATCCGACATGGGAGGACGTGTAAGAGGTGGAGGATAACGCTCGAAAGGATCGTGGACGGTCTCAGTCCCAAGTCTGGGATAAATTTGATAGAGCATCGGGATTTCCTCAATTGAAAGGTCGAAGTCGACAGCGAGCTCGGCCTTTACGCCATCAAGGAGACTGCTCAGCGTTGCAGAGGTAGTGATCAAGCGATGGCACGAGGTTTTGGTCAGAAGATGCACAATAGCGGCAGGAGTATTGCGAGGAGAAATAGGAAATGGCTTTTCGAACATTCATTTCGTTCTCTTCTTAAGCTATACAGTGGAAGTACTGACCACTAGACCAGCTATCATCAGTCCTACCACCACCGCTTGGTACACAAGTGTGTCGGCCAATGCGATGAGAGCGACAATTTCTCGGTCGGGACCAGCGCGCCCAGGCCGAACTAGATGAGCAACTCGATGACATGCTCGTCCAAATTCGAGGAAGGTGATCTCGGTTACTTTGTCCGAGCCGTCTGTTTCATAAGCAAACATAGGAAGGTCAACATTGTGCTGCCAGTTGAAGTCGATGCACTCTGGAATGGTCACCGAGCCGTCGAGGGGAGGAAATACTGGTTCTTGTCGAGTCATGAGTAAATTGATACCTGTGGGCTACTTTATAGTGCGTCGTGATATACTTGACCTCGGGTTCGGGGGCCGAGCACAGACAGGTCCGATGACCGAGGGAAGTCAAAACCATAGCCTCCGAATTGCAGATCGACACCCACAACACCCCGTCAATGTTATCTTACAACACTGGTTGGTACCAGGCATAAGCCTGGACCAGAGTCAATCGAGCCCGGGGTTGTTTAATATAAGTACGATTGACATTAAACTCAGAACACAATTGTATCATTCACGTCCTTCCAGCAGGAGATATATCCCGATGGGATAGATCTTCTCCATTTCATCCTTTCGCTTCTCCACGCGCCTCTTTATTGTAAGCCATTCCATTGGCACGTTCCTCCAAACCATCGTAACAACGTCCAGGCTCTGCAGCATCATGCCAACAGATCCACGGGCCGCTCCCTCACGCCAACACCTACTCTCAATATAATCAAGTATTTCGTTATCTCCAAGGAACCGTGAAAGGTCAAGCTGATGTGGCTTAAAACCATCCGCCAACCAACGTGTGAACTGCTCAGCATGCCAATCCGAGAGATTATCAGCTATATAGATCTCCTTGAGCTCCGGCAGTATGTTTTCTGCTCCAATGTTTGCTTCGCCGCGATTATACTGTATAGCTCTCAATATATTCGTGTAAGAGTAGCAGTGCCCATCATGGGGAGCCTCGATCCGAAGATACTGGAGAATGGGCAGCAACCTCAACAATTCAGAGACCTCCTCATACGAAAGTGCGATATTTATGAGCCCGAGGATACGTATAGGCGCGCACGAGTGAAGCTGCAGCCGTACGAGCTCGTCGACGATATCTTCGTCAGCAGCGTGTGGAGCGGAAAGGGTGAGCTTCGTCAGCGTGGGAAGTGTCAGCGCCCGAAAGAACGGCGAGATTTGGCCATTCAGTATAGTCCCTGAAAAGTCAACGATAAGGTTCCGCAAGTGCGGAAGGACCACTGACGCCAGCGTTGACGTTGACGAAAGCGGAAAGGCATCCTGCTCCTCCCATTGACTGATTGTCAAGGAACAACTAAAGAGGTTCGTACACCGGGTTAAAATCTCACGTCCACGCAAAAGTGATAGGCCGAGATCAGTAATCGCGAGCTGCGTGAGTTGAGAGTAAGGGATTCCAGAGACAAGGTTATCTGTGATGAATCCAAAAGACCTATCCGGGCTATCGACGTACAGCTTCCGCAGCGTACTGCACCCCGTCAGGTCAATTTGCTTCGTTGACGTGAACTTCCGGACGGACGCTTTGTCTGAGTTCTTGCAGGGCATCGAGAAGTGGAGGAATTCAATCATCGGTAACCGCGCTTTACGTGCAGTAGAAGTCCTTGTCATCACTGCCAGCGCACGATACACGGACAAAGGAGCGCAGAGGCTCAAGTTCCGGACGAATGAAGAATGACGCTGAAACACTTTTGCGAAGGGGGATGAGGGTTCTCTAGGATGGAAATTGAATATGAGATAGAGGGGCCGGCCGGCTGCACGCTCGAGGTAAGAATTGATAAGCGCCATTTTGTTGAAGTCAGTGGCAGTTGAGACACGTCGGTTACTATAACACGAGTGATCATGACCTCGCTCTGTACGCTGGCCCCTTTCCAATTTCCAGTCATAAATAAGCTTGCTCCATAAACTTCGTTCGTTGATTGCTATTTCGCGCCATTTCACGCAAACGTCCGTCAACAAGTGAGGCTCGCGATGGCGAAGCGGCTTCTTACACATCCATTCGTCCAAATACGAGAATATTCGGGCGAGAAGCTCCCTTGGTAAATCATTGATCAGCATGGTTGGACGTGTAACAGGGATGTTGTGGACAGCTATGAGCTGCACAGAATTGACTTGGCTTATCTACTCATTCTTAGTGAGCGGCCGAGAGCATGGTGTAGATGAGATATCCCTTACCGTCAAGCCTACAGCATTCTTTTCTCCTGCTGCTTGAGTTGAACCTAATGTGTCCTATAGAGGGGAGGCAGATCGTGAAACGCAACTCGAACGAAGGGTAGTGGCTACTCCAAGGCCGGAACGATATAAACAACGACTTATGGGGCAGCAAACGTTGGCCACGGAAGAACAGCCGGAGGAAGAACAATGGTAGATGATATACTGGAACAC
>JAGGAU010008378.1:0-32649 GCA_017657275.1 Termitomyces sp. T108 | reverse complement strand
TTTAAGGTTTTGTTGTCCTGTACAGTTGTTTCTCATGCTTCTGAAGCCTCAGAAGCGTCCATCCTGGCATAGGAAATCCCTAAACTTGTTCTCTTTGGATCTCCCTCTGCCAGGTGAGTAGTTATTATGATATTGTTGGTATATACTCTAATATACTTTGGATCTCCCTCTGCTAGTTGTGTGACTGAGCCATAGCTTCCAGAGGTTGCCCTTACAATTTCCTTCACCACTCTCCTCAAGTAAATCAGCATAGCATAGCACTGCCAGTAGCTGCCTTTTTTTTCTTGTGATTTTGGTGCTTTGCTCAATCTTCAACAAGCTCAGCATCCTTGTGTAATGCTCACATATTAGCACCAACCTATGTCCAAGAGACATGAAACTAATGGTAAGTTAAATTTGCTGTCTTACAAACCTTTGTCAGGCAATTTTGATGTCAGATTTTCTTGACCTTGAGGTCAGAGAAGTCACACTTTAGCCCTGCCTAGTTCACAGAGATGCTGAGAAGGAGAATCACAAAGTTCAAAGTTGGTAAGCTCAGAAATAGATTTTACAGGAAGAAAAGCTGTTCACATGGCTAGAGGATTATTTTCCTGTGATTTGTGAGTTTGCTTCTTGAGTTCAATCTGAACACTCACATTGATTTGTAAAAGGGTCTTCTTATTCTTCTCCTAGTCTTTGAATAGAAAAATAGGAGAAAAAAGCCTCTGATACTTCTTTTTCCTTTTGGAGCTTGACTTCTTGGTAAATTTCTTCTTTGACATCAACCCAAGAGATTCTGGGAGTGAGCAGGCACATCAATAGGTCTGATTAAATATCAAGTAAAAATCTATTCTTTTACATCAAAATTAAATCACTTGCCTCTATCAGAATAGTATGAAGTGTAAATGGACTAACTTCAGCCTTGGGACCAAAGCATGAAACTCCTTCAAACAGCTTTAGAATTAGGGCCAGCACAAACATTGGCTGGTCAAGCGTTTTCCAGTGCTTCTCAATCTTTTTGGTCATACTATCAGCCACAAACTCCTTTGTATGTTTCTGAAAATATAAAAAAGTTCCTGCAAATGATAAGAGCACTTGGTTTGGATGCACAAGGTCAGTCTGATTCATATTTAGACCAAGACAGATTAGCTCTAGATCATCAATAACATCTTTGAGTCCATGCCAGAAACCTTCATCCTCAATCATGTCACAGTGTTGAGTGGCATCATTAAAAAGCTTTCTCTTCTTCTTTTGGTTCTTTTCAGCACCTGCCTGTGCAGCAATACTGTCATTCCTCTGTGTAAATACAGCTAGCTGCAAAGAAGTCTTCAAGTCTTGAAGACAGTCAAAAGCAATGAATGAGTATTCCAACAAGTCATGTTGGCAATGAGAAATGTGAGAACCTTACTGGAATTTGCTGACTGAACAGCATCAAAGATGGAATAGACCAGTCCATTATTGAGTATCCAACCAATGAGATTGGTAGCCTTTTTAGCAATCACTGCTCCTTCTTCATTCACCAGAAAATAATCTCTGGTGGTCAGTTGAAACTAAACATTAATGTGACATGTCTTAGAAATTGTTTTCACCAAAAGGAGATCAACAAACCTGATGGGCACAGCATGGTAGACCAAACAGCCACTGTCTCTTTAACACCACATTTTTCCTTCCATGTTGACTACCACTATTGTTGTCACAGCACAAAGCAACATGTACACTATATACCTCCTCTGCTTTATTTATAATACCTTCAAATGCATGTCACATTGCATCTCCATCCTTCTTGTGCAAGTTTGCTAGAATGAGATCAACAAAATAAGTCTTTAGAGGCTTGGTAAGTTGTTGGGCACAATAAAACCCAATCTATCGTTACTTTTCCATCAACAGAGAGATTGACACCTGTGACAGCATTGCAAGACTCATCCTTCCACCACTCATCCAATGTCAAGACAGCATACTTTCCCCACAATGATGTTTTAAGCTGGTCTGGAACCACATCATTAGCTTTGTCAAGTAGCTGATCTGAGATCTGTTTTCATGAAGGCATAACATTACCAGCTGTTGACCAGAATAAATGAAATAATGTCATGACTTCAAGATCCTTGACCTATTGAAATGGAAGGTTTGTGGATATGGCCCAAAGAAATTGTTTTTGGACAACTTTCTCTTGCTCAGGAGTAAAAGGGATATTGATGCCACAGAAAAGTTTAAGGTGGGACCCTTTCATCCTTTGTGAGTAGTTGTTTTGGGCTTTTTCCCATCCTTTTCATCATTTGCTTCACTCTCTGACACCTCATCCTTTGATCTCTTTCCTTTTCCCCTCTTGAGTGCTTTAGCCATCTTTTAAGCATGAGCTGATGCATTAGGGCATGGATGACTCCCATTCTTCTCAAGTATGTGTGCAATCATTGAATCCTTGACTCCAAGGATGCCACCAACATCATTCTTACATGCTTTTGCAGTGATAGCATCAGTATGGACCCACAATCAGGCAGTAAGCTTTACTTACCTTCTATGACCCATGATTCAGATGATAATTTAGTGAATCCATTACTATCAAGCTGCACAATTTCTCCATCTGGACGATGTTTTTCCAAACAGCCAAGACAATGCACACAGAGATGGGAACCATTTTATGTAGTGCCAGGGTGGAAGAGCTTCCAGATTTCTGATCTTGGAGGGGGCATTATAGTAGGATTAGTTGGGTAGACATGTTCTTCAACACCCAAAAAAATTAATTCTGGTTCATGATTGTTAATCTTATGAGTCATATTTATCTAAGGGTTAGGTAGTGTTAATAACGTTTGGCATTGATGCTAACCCTTAGCCTTAGAAACAATTTAAGCCTTAAACCTTATCAACCCATAACCCTTAGGGCCAACACTGAGATTGATAAAATCCAATCAGAACGTAAATCTCAGATTGACATTCTAATACTTCTTCTCCCACCAAACTCCACGTGTATTTATCTTGAATGGACGCATACTTTTGGCATCTTCTGGAGTACAACACTCATCATGTACCAGTGTGAGAAGCTCCTGGTTGCAAACCGAGGCGAAATCGCTGTTCGCATCATCCGCACTGCAAAAGAACTCGGTATACGGACTATTGCTATCTATACACCATCCGATGCCCTTTCTCTTCACGTTTCTCTCGCCGATAAGGCTGTGCCCCTTGTCCAGGGTGCAGTAGAGAGCGAGTCTGCTGAGGTTGAGTCTCAGGCATATCTCGCAGGACAGAAGATCCTCTCGATCTGCCTTGATAATGAAGTTACTATGTTGCACCCTGGATATGGCTTCCTTTCAGAAAATGTCGAATTTTCATCGCTCGTCGTTAAATCTGGCATCACGTGGCTTGGGCCCCGTCCAGATTTAATTCAGAGGATGGGGCTCAAGCATGAAGCCCGTGCTGCTGCTGTGCAAGCAAGGATTCCAATCGTGCCAGGTTCAAGCGGGGTCCTCATGAACGTCTCTGATGCGTTGGAAGCAGCGAGACAAGTTGGATATCCTGTCATTTTGAAAGCGACTGCAGGTGGCGGAGGCCTTGGTATGGTTGTTTGTAGTGATGAAACCGTACTTCAGGGAAAGTTTCTTGCCACCCAGGCCAGCGCAAAGGTAACTTGTCTCGTTCTTTTTCTATTTTATCTATCAATCAACGTTTCTATTCGCAGTCTCTTTTTGGCACAAGCAGCGTCTTAATTGAGAAGTACATTCCAGCAGCTCGCCACATCGAAATCCAGGTTTGAAACTTTTTTTACGAAACCAGGTCATTAGTCACGCTTTGCAGGTATTCGGTGATGGTTTGGGAGACGTTATCCATATGGGAGAGCGGGAGTGTAGCGTGCAGCGCCGCCGCCAAAAGATAATCGAAGAATCACCCAGCCCCTTCATTCAGCGCCACCCAGGTTTTTGTCGCATTTATTCTTGATCCATTCTTACTTATTGATCCTGCTGATTACTTCATTCAAAGCACTTAGGCAGGCAATGTGTGACGCTGCCATTTCCTTGTGCAAGATGATCAAGTACAATTCGGCAGGTATGGATTTCTTGCTCTCCCTCCTGATTTTAGCTTGTTTACACAAGTGTCGAGGAACTGTCGAATTTTTAGTGGACCAGGCGACTGAGAGGTTTTATTTTCTAGAGATGAACACTAGAATTCAAGTTTGTCTCTCCACTGTTCTCAAAATTCCTGAACTGAACTCCCTTCCACTTATCAGGTCGAACACCCGGTGACAGAAGGCTTGTATCCGGGTTTGGATCTCGTGGAACTCATGATCATTCAAGGGATCTCTGAGCGTCCACATATTGAGAAGGGAGAAAACGTGTGCGGACCAGATATGTGCCAGGATAACTACGACAGATTGAAATTTTCGGGACTAAATGTACATGCAATTGAAGGGAGGATTTATGCAGAAAATCCGTTCCGAAACTTCTTGCCAAGCCCTGGCCTCTTGCAGTTGGTTGAATTAAACAGCAATCAATTTAAATGGTTGAGGGTGGAAAGTTGGGTGTGTTTCAGAGCCTCTCTTCTTGACATCTACAATGACAAAATATGTAGATTTCTACTGGCCTTACGATTACGCCTTTCTTTGACGGTTTGCTTTGCAAAGTAATCGTCACTGGCCAAACACGTGAGGAAGCTTTGAAGCGATTTGCACAGGCCTTGGATATTTGCAAAGTTTATGGCCCACCGAATAACATCCAGTATTTGAGAGCAATAGTGGAATCGGACAAATTTCGACATGGGAACTACACAACTAGGCTCCTAGATGATTTTGTGTTCACGCCACGGTGAAGATACTTTTTTCCATTATGTATATATATTGATTGCTGGGAATATATCCAGCGCACTCACTGTCATCTCACCTGGGATCGAATGTACAGTACAAGACCTCCCAGGGCGTACCGTAGGTCTGGGGGTTCCCCGCGGAAGTCCGATGGATGCTCTAGCGCTTTCAGCCGGTAATCGGCTTGTTGATAATCCAGTCACGTCAGAGGGCTTGGAAATCCTCATAGTCCCGACTATCGCCTGCGAATTAGAGTTCAGTTCCGCTACTGTAGTTGCGATCACGGGGAAAAAAGTCAAAGCACGAGTCAACGATACTTTGGTGGCCATGTGGTCGAGAATTACTGTTCCAAGTTCTGGAAAGCTGAGGTTGGAGGTTGAAATGGAGACCGAGAAACCTGACTCCGGTTTTCGAGTGTATATCTCCATTCGTGGTGGTTTGCCAAACGTTCCTCTTTACTTGGGGTCTAAGTCGACATCATTGGGACTGGGTGGTTATCAAGTGATTTCCTTGACCAAGATACAATGATTCATGTTCTCACGCCTATTAGGGTAGATCGCTTCTTCCTGGAGACCAGCTTGCCTTGGGGTTCTGTGGCCCTCTTGACTCGGATGAAACAAGTAATGACTCCATTGACTCCGGCCTCATTCCCAAGTACTCGTCCGATTGGATTATCCATGTTCTGCCTGGTCCGCAGGATGACGAGGAGTTTCTATCTTCCGCCGGACAAAGTGCGTTCTATTCAACGAAATGGCACGTCGGCAAAGATAGCAATCGCCTTGGCATCAGGCTCACATCTTCAGAGAAGATTCAATGGGCCAGAGAAAATGGAGGTGAAGGAGGATCACACCCGAGCAACATCCTCGATAATGGGTACACATTGGGCGCAATCAATCTCAACGGTGATACCCCAGTGATCCTCACGAATGACGGTCCGGACATGGGAGGCTTTCTGTCAGTGTGCACGGTTGCGTCAGCAGAAATGTAAGACGTTGTTCATACTTCTGCATCCATCAATGTATTGAATTATACTGCTTTAGGTGGAAGTTGGGTCAGGTTCAACCAGGAAATACAATACTTTTCAAAAGGATCTCATGGGCGTGCTCCAGAATGATACATGAAATATCGCTTGATTGGGACCGGGCTGTACATTCATCGCTCAAAGGGCGCAGACTACCACCTAAACTTCGTCTTCCATGGGACACTGACGCCACGAGTGACTATAATACCGCCATTCTAAGCGAATTAGGTAGAGATAATGAAAGCGTAACTTATCGTCAAGTATCTTTTTTTCCTTCCGTGATGTTCTCAGTTTCTTATGAAGCATTCCATAGGCTGGCGACGCCGCGATCCTCGTCGACTTTGGCTTGATGAGGCTTGACGTGAATATCCGTGCACGGATGCATGCTTTTCAAGAGACTCTTACCGCGAACCGCCCTACCGGATTGCATACGATTAGCCCTTGTATTCGTTCAGTTATGGTGAGCTGATCATCTGAGATGTTCTGTCCAAGATGATGAGATGGTGCATGATCTTATCCAAATCCAGTGTCATTATAATCCAGAAGCAATATCCCAGTCTGAATGCCTGTCTTCCCTCATTACCGCCCAGGAATCTTTACCATCTAACGTGACGAATATGGAATTCCAAGGTCGTAGGATCACCCTTCCTATTGTTCTCGATGACCCGTGGAACAAGGAAGCTCTAGAACGTTATATGGCTACGATGAGGCAAGCCGCGGTATATCTCCCGAGTAATATCGAATATCTCGGAAAGAACAATGGTCTTGAACCTTTGGAAGCCCTACAGAGATTGGTTCAAACCGATTGGGTACGATCTCCAGCCTCTTGTCTATGATCTGTTCTTATGAGTATCTAGCTTGTCTTCGGTGTTGGCTTCTACCTGGGGTGCCCATTCCTTGTTCCAGTGAGCTCCATATATGCCAGTTTTTCGAAGTGTCATCACCTGTATATAGATTGACCCACGATGTAGGCTCGTTGCACAAAAGATGAATCCGTCACGAACATACACTCCAAGGGTACAGTTACTGGGTTGTCACTTTGACATATCTTATTCTCAGATTACGTCATAGGGGGCGATAGGAATGGCCGGTCCAGTTTCAGCGATCTATCCCATTGAATCCCCCGGAGGGTATCAGTTATATGGGCGTACATTACCAACATGGCAGACTTGGGGCAAGGGCGAAAATTTCAATCCAAATAGACCCTGGCTTTTACAACCATTTGACCAGGCAAGGTGCTCAGTTTGCGGAACTCGTCTGCTTATCAAATTTCATCTGTCAGATCCACTTTGAGGTCATTAGCGCTGACCAATACGAAGAGGTAGCCAAATGACTGTTAGGATGCTTGATCCTGATCGTTCCCCGCGACTTAGATTGAAAGGGCGTTTGACTCAGGCATATACAAGTTCGAGGTGATAATCAGGCTTCATCTCTATTGTCGTTATGCTTTACACTTCCGTTCATAGATTGAGCCAATAACCTTTTCCATGAAAGAATACAATGAGTTTGAACGCGTAATCTCTGACGAAGCCATGGAATTCCGCAACTCTCAGAGAAACGCTTCCATTATCCAAGAAAGAAGGTTTGTCTCAAATATAAAAAATCTACTCACCATTCACTTAAATCGTCGTGTCAGAGAACAAGAGCTTCTTTCAGAGTGGCGAAGGGAGAAGCAAGTGGAGGCGATTCGCGCGAAAGAATTTCACATCGACATTGAAGGTAAAAATTTGTTCTCATACTGGAAAGATTTATCTTCGAATTGTTCCTTCCCAGTGGGAACGTCGGAAACTTTGACAGAAATCAACTCACCGCTGTTTGCTTCCGTGTGGAAAATTAAGTGCCATCCCGGAGATAGAATACAATCCGCAAGTGACGTGTTACTGGTACTCGAAGCCATGAAGACAGAAATTCCAATCACAAGTGGTGAAGAAAACGTAGGAAAAGTTGTAAAAAAGCTCGGCAAGGGAGTTGTAGAAGGAGGATCTGTTCGTCTCGGTGATGTGCTTTTGGTTTTAACGTGATACATTGTATTTGTAGCTGGATGTGGGAAATCACTTATCTGACAATAAACGATGTCACTTGTGTAGGCCTGGACTCATGTACTTAGCCACGAGAGCAAATGAGGAGGACACGATAACAAATAAGGTTATAGACCGTGTGCAAGTATAGGTACAGGTACAAAGAAAGCAATTGAGGAGGGGATTTTCAGCCTCAGTGTCATGTCGTGTCCATGATGAGGAGTCACCGAAGTGCAAGAAACCACGTGACTGATCCGCAGACCAGGAGAGAGGCCAAGCTTTCTTTTCTTACTTCAAGTCATTTCTGTGCATCCTCATAGTCTATTCTCTCGAGTGAATTGGAAAGAGGCGATGGATCGCATCACCGCGGTACCTGAGTACCGACACTCCGTTAGATATGGTCTTGGGATGGGATTATATTCACGTCAGACGCGACGACTCTCACCAGTTTTCTGAACGTGACCGGAGAGTTACTTGCCGATGGGAATGAAAACACTGTTGACCGAATCAGTCGATTTGTATGCTTAATTGTATATCAAAGCTTGTTTTCAATTCAAAACAACACGAACAACGCGCTCAATACGACTTGCTAGTATTTTTGTCGATCTCATTCCCAAGCCATCCCATCGGTCTTGTTCCTTCCGTTCGGTTCCACACCTTGCTTGCGCACACACGCCGAGTCTGCCACGGTCGTCGTCAAACATCTAGCGAGTCGCAGAGTGAGAACATTGCGCTGAAAGTGCTCATTCACACATCTCACACTCCGAAACCGCCTTTGTTCATTGGTGATATACGATGCCATGGAAGAAAATGCCTCACGTATATAAAACGGCTGTCTAATGTGTAGGAAAGAGCAAATCCCTACGATGATTGGCTTTTCGTTTGTGATTTTGGCAAGCATATTGCCCGCAGCACTTGCTGACGTTCGGCATTTTGACATCCCAATCACTGTGGAGACTATAGCCCCCGATGGGTTCGAACGCCAGTAAGCAAAGTCCCCGAAGACCATTATGCGGTACTGATTTCAACCTTACTAAGGGCTATTCTTGCTGGAGGCACCTTCCCTGGGACGGCTATCATGGTTCAGAAGAATGACTCAGTTGTCATTCCGATCCACAACGAGTTGCACGATCCGTTGATGAGGCAAAGTACCTCTATCGTGAGTAGCTGCAAATCTGGTATGTTTCATCCCGCGGCTGAAACACGTTAGCACTGGCATGGATTCTTCCAAGCTCGCACTTCGGATATGGATGGTCCTGCGTAAGCTTACCTTTTAATTCGCCAAAGACAATGTCATCTCACCGATAATATTAGTTTCGTCACTCAGGTACATCAGTAATTGTATCTGGGATCGCGATACTAACTCTGTGAATAGTGCCCAATTGCACCAAACGCCACCTTTGTCTACTCGTTCTCTACAGCAGGACAAACCGGAAAGTTAGTACTCTCTTTGGCCTGTCATTCAGCCAGTGTTGATGTAGGAACAGTTTCTGGTATCACTCTCACTTGTCGACCCAGTACTGTGACGGTCTTCGTGGAATTTTTGCCGTATATGGTATGTGAGGTTTGGACTCGAAAAAGTGTGCCCCGTATCTCACATCCAAAAGATCCGGATGACCCATTAAAGGATCTCTACGACGTTGACGACGGTCTGTTTCCTTTGTGTTCCCGAAATAGGTCAGTAATGCTTATGTTAGAGATACAGAGAGTACTATTATCACTCTTGCCGACTGGTACCACGAACTTGCTCCTGCGGCGCAGAACGACTTTTTCCAGACTGGTGTCGTGCCGTAAGCGATTCTCTTCCTTGGCGGCGTTGCTGTCCTAACAGAGGTACAGCATTCCTGATTCTGGATTAATCAATGGTGTAGGACGCTTCGTCGGCGGTCCCCTTGGTATGTCATTGATATATGTCAAAACTTGGTTCCTTATCTTGCGTAATTTTAGTCCCCTACGCTATTGTCAATGTCGAGCAAGGAAAGAGGTACAGATTGCGCATTTTCGCAATTGCCTGCCGCCCGTTCTTCACGTTCTCCATCGACAATCACAACATCACCTTCATGGAAGCTGATGGTATTGAACATGACCCCGTTGAAGTACAGAACATCGATGTCTACACTGGTATGTAATATTCGCACCGGCATACATTAGATGCTTGATTTGTTCGACAGCACAGCGTGTATCTGCTATTCTGAACGCGAACCAGCCCGTCGACAACTACTGGATCAGAGCTCCACCCACTGGTGGTGCACCTGGGCCCAATGGAAACCCGAACTGTGCGTTGTTCAAGTTGAATGGTTGAACTAGATGCTCACGGTTCTATCTTAGTCGACCCTGATCTCACTAGGGCCATTCTGAGATACAAGGGTGCACCAGATGTAGAGCCTACCACTAACAACACGGGCGGACCGAAGCTTCTCGATGAGCAGATGCATGTATGTTGTCCATCCCTCAATCTTCTGATACTTGCTTACTGCATTTCTACAGCCTATTGCCCAGGAACATCCTGGAATGGTATGGTAGCTCTATATATTCTGTAGCGCTTTTGGGTTCATTTTTCTCCAGCTCGGCTCAGGAGATCCAGACGTTGGTAAGAATTTGTGTTGTGATTATGAAGAGATGAATTGATGTGCTTTCTTCAGCTATCGTCCTCAACATCGCACAGGTATGTTCAGACGTCTATTATACTTTCCATACTGATCCTGGAACTAGCCGAATCCTCCCTTCTTCGACATCAACGGTATTTCTTACATTTCCCCCACGATTCCAGTCCTCTTGCAAATCCTCAGCGGTGCTAAGCAGGTGCGCTCAGTGCTGAGATGAGTCGTCTGCAATCTGATGATCCTCTTTTAGCCACAAGATCTTCTTCCTTCGGAGCAGGTGTAAGTAACAAGAGTGTTTACTGGAGTATTTTGCCGATGCAGCCCAATAGCTTCATCGTGCCCCCGAACATCCTCCTTCAAGTCTCGATTCCGGGTACTGGAGGTATGTTTTTCCTTTTTGTCATCCGAGATTTGGCTGAAGCAGTGATGTGCAGCACATCCGTTCCATCGTAAGCGAAGCAAGTTCAGCTCACACACCTCTTTGCTCATATTGACCAGTGCACGGCCACGCTTTCGACGTCGTTCGTCCGTCAAATGCCGAGGATTTCAACTTTGTCAAGTAACTCTCTTTGAACGCGTGCAAAACTCGACACTGATCGCATTTCCCTAGCCCGCTCCGTCGTGACGTCTACCCGAGTAGGTGTTGGACAAACTGATATATTGTAGTCCCACTTAGCTTTCCTTTCTACAGTAAACGGAGGCAACACCACCTTCCGCTGGAGTACGTTCCTTCGCCTCTGCATCCAGTTTTATCAACACTGACATATAATCTAGGGACTGACAATCCGGGTGCTTGGTTCTTGCACTGGTGCGTTTACTCGCTTGTAAAGTTAGAAAGTCACCACTCATTGGTGACCTTTCAGCCACATCGACTGGCATTTGGAAGCTGGTCTCGCAGTCGCATTTGCTGAGTCACCAGCAGAGAATCTCGAAGGGCCGCAAGCCCAAATCACTCCTCAAGAATGGAAGGATTTGTGTCCTGATTACAACGCGTTGGCAGCAGATTTGCAGTGATGGGATTCCAGGAGTAGAATGTCTCAAATGAAATTAAATTGTATAAGCATTCGAAGGTATTATGATTAACATGTTTATTCGACTCGTCTACATCTTGATGGAAGACATGTATATGCGTTTACATGCAACACCTAAGAGGAAAAGAGACGTCAGCATGTGTTTCATTTGATATTA
The DNA here is from genome assembly GCA_017657275.1 of Termitomyces sp. T108. Taxonomy (NCBI): domain Eukaryota; kingdom Fungi; phylum Basidiomycota; class Agaricomycetes; order Agaricales; family Lyophyllaceae; genus Termitomyces; species Termitomyces sp. T108. The sequence goes on along the minus strand of JAGGAU010008378.1, from coordinate 21,054 downwards.
GCATCCACAAAGGATCAGACATCCAAAGGAAGGTCGTTTGAACTCGCGCCGAAGTTAGGGTTTGGGTTCGTGATCCCAACAACGAGCAGTTAATAACATTTTCTGTCATGCAAAAATTGCAGAGCACGTCACGACTGCCTGAGCCGATGGCAACCTCGTACATTCATAATGCGGTTTACTCCACTCAAAAAGGCTGTCACGTACCCAGATTGAACGAGTGACCTACACAAAGAGCCTCTACGAATGTTGGTTGACTCTGAGTGGGAATTTTGATAAGGGAACTGTCAGAGGTAGAGGTCCACAGCGACTTGTGGGGTCTTGGTAGGTGTTTTGCAAGGTGAAGAGATAGATAGGGAAAAAAGAACAAAAAGACCCACTATGGGGATCTTTCCCCCTAGCCGGATTGAACGACTGACCTCGTCATTTGACCACTGGCCTAGAGGCCAAGTACAAGTGACGCGCTCTACCACTGAGCTAAGAGGGACTTATCTGTTTGGGATGTTGGTCCATCTAGGTGTCTACAGTGCCTTTGGATTGTAGATTGTCGAAGCGAAAGTTCGGAATTGTTGAAGTTGCTCGGAGAACTATAGAATAATTGATAGTAAAAGCAAGGTTTATTTTGGTTTATAGTTCCCTGTAGCCGACTTGGTAAACCATCAAAAGCTGCTGTACAAGATTGAAACGTGATTGGTCACGATGAACTTTAAACTCACTTGTTACAGTCTCGAGTGAACATTTGCTCCAGTACTACTCGGAACCCGCTACAGATCTTGACCTGTCGTTAGGGCAGGTCCCGAATACTTGGGGCCCGCGTCCTGGATGGCCAGCGCACCGGTACCGATCGATAGATGGCGACTCGATGAATGTCAGAGACGCAAAGGTTCTGAGCATGAAATAACGGTGGCATAGAGGGATCAGAAGGCCGTAGTGATGACCCTGAGTCATATGTATCTCGGGGCGGAAAATCATTTTCATTTCCGATATCGTTGGGGCATTAATCCATTAGGCTACATTAACAATCTCTCCCCACAGTGACCCGACGATTCTACTTTGTACACAACTCAAACAGATTCTGTAACCCAGAAAACTAATTTCCAAAGTCTCTATTGAACTATAATGACCCCTCCTCTGGAAAATGAAAGACCTTGGAGTCACACGTATTGCCATTACGTTTGGCGAGAAACAACAAGCTATGCGTGTGCTGATTACTGGTCATGCGTTGGCTAACCACTCAGATTCCTGGTCAATGAGTCCTAACTGTCTATCCTCATTGTCGGCATCGCATACTACTGCATAATACAGACTTAGTATTCGCTCATTGGTACTATGTCGCAATTACGATGACCGATAAACATTCAATCGTCAGTACTATGTTCGAACATTTCCAGTTTTTTCTTGATCAGTTCAAGACGAGCCTTTCTGTCCTCAAGGAATTCCCGTTTCCTCGCCAATGCTGGATCTTCGCGGAGAAGATCCGCAAACCAATCACCTTTGGCTTCTCCATCGGGAATCTGTTGCAAACTTTCAAACAGACTCTTTTGCAGGTCCTTGGTCAAGGCTTGATTGAGTGCGTGCTCGATGGTCAGGGGAACATAATCAATTATTCGCTGGCGGGGCGTCAGAATTCAGAGATCGAGAGCAGACGGAATGGGCTTGCCTTGTGTGCAACTTGAAAGAAAGCACGGACCATTGCCATTACATTTAAAGCATCAAAATCGCCGACGTTCCTATTCACATCGTGGGACTGGATGCTGGTTGTAAACTGGGCGTTGTAATAGATTTTCAGCCAGTACTCTTTCTCGGAGCGAAAGAATTCCTCGTTCTGTGTCCATGCAGGAAGGCCCTCGAGCTCTATCATCTGGGTCAGCCTGTCCAGAGTTTCCTTCTTGCATTTCTCCAAGTCTGACTGAACAACGGAGCTGTACACGCACAAGGATAAGTGACGCGATAAACACCAAACTGTGAAGAATGACGAACGCGACATGTTTCTCGAGGTTCTTGAATTGTCCAAAATGTTCGGCCATGACCTTGTTAATAAAGCCAGAAGTATTCGTAAGGACATCCTGAAAGCAAGAGAGTACAGGCTTGTCCCAAATTTTTGTGAACTCAAGAATGTAATTCTGTGTAGCTTCATAAGGGATGTGAGTTGGGAGTTCCCAACCGATGGACCTGGGATGATAGTTGTTAATCAAAGACCAGTGAACATGGAAATCTTTGACACACGATACGATTGCTTGTTTGACTTCCTCCACACCTATTACGCGCCCAGACGCTGGGACACGCTCGGCTTCACGATCATTCGAAGCGTAATATCGATATTGGTACGGTACAAAGTTGGGCCGAGTACGCTCGATGTTCTGCTTGAAATTTGCGTATCTACTGCGATTAGTTTGAACCAGATGCTTCTGTTTCTTTCCAAATACAGCCGACTGGAAGTCTTGGCAGAATTGTGTGATACGCAGACAGACTTCCGTAAATGGATCGCCAGTGTTAAGAACCGGAAGTGTCGCAAGTTCCTCTTTGCACTCGGACAAGAGCTGTGCTACCTTTGTGCGCAATTCGGGAAGACTAGAAATGGAGGTGAGGAAAGTGTTCGGAACAGTTTGATTTGAATTATGCACTTCTTCTCAATAAGTTGTACAAGAAGTCCGCTAATGTTTGCGACGAAGCTTGGGACGCCAAAACGAGCCCGATCAGCAATAGCGTTCCAAGGGGAGGTCGTTCCAAAAAACCGTTCTTCAAATGTCTGAATGTCTGTACGGGACCTGTTGCGACTGCGCTCCGCGTCTGTCGGAAGGCGAACACAGTAATACCCGTGCTTCAAAGGATATTGTTTGCCTTCCAAAATGTCCTTCCAGTTTTGAAGGTGGCCAGTTGCCCCAGCAGACAGAGTATCGGGCTTAGTAAGGATACCTGTAGTTAAAGTCAGAAAACTGGCATACATCGGAATGGGGAATACTCACCGATTGTTCGTTCTCCTGTGGGATCAGCGTCTTTCGCGAGACGAAATGCAGCTTGATTTTGCATGTCATCTGCAAGGTGTCAGGGTCAATTTCACGTTTTCACGATCTTCAGTGAACTCACCGCTCATTGGAATTGTAACAAGAATCAGTGTGTTAGAGCCAGATATAGCATTGACGACCAAATTTCTTATCAAGCTGATATCTTCATCGTTGGAGTTCTGGATAAGGCCTGTACAATGCGATTAGAGATCTGAGGAATCCAGAAGCAAATGAAAGACGTACCGGGCAAGTCTATGAAGGATAGATCGGTCAGATCCGGATCGCTAACATGTACACAAACAACGTTCTTGGAGAACTGGAGTGCACTAGAACGTCTCTTCAACTCTCTTTCTGTCTTGTCATGGAAGTCGCTGGGTGGTGTGAGAGGATTCAGTATCGCGGCTTGCGCGCGTCGAATCCAAATCTCGACATCTCTCTTTTCGGTGATAACGGGGCCAAATTGAGTGGTATTCGTAGTGCCGATCGAAGTTCCGTCGGTAGCGTAGGACATACGAAGAGAGATGGTACATGACCATGTGCCTTCCGTAGTGGACATGGAACACTCCATTGGGCACCTAAATAGATCATAAGCATGTAGTGTAGCTATGTCACACGAATGATGCTCGCCTTGTACAGGTTCCGCTATCTCTTGGAACACATATCTAAGAAAAATGTGAGAGAAAGACGAAGAACTATCTGTCGAACAGTACTTACTCCACTCACAGCCTCTACAAGAGAGCTTTTACCAGCTGAAGAACCAACGTCAGAAAGTACGTGTTACCTTAGCTGTCACATACCCGACTGGCTGCCAATAACTGCTAGTCTAGGCATATCGAGAAGGATCCCGTCGCTGGCAGCATTTTTAATTACATATAAAGTATAGTCCACGAAGAATCACTACCAGAGACTGTTAAGATCCCGATGCAGTTGCATCAGTTTTCTGCATCTGCGTGCGTATGTCGACGAGATGATAGTGGCATCGGCGGAGGAATCAGACGATGTACGAAACCGGGTGCCACCGGCAACACTGTTGCGGCGCCAGTTGGGAGTGCGAAACATGATTGAAGATATGCGGAGGTGCTGGGACACAAGCTATATAGGCCCAAATTGTCATCTGAGATCAGGTCATTCGAGAGGAGCAAGTGCGCGCAGAAGACGAGTAATAGCGCTCAATCGGAAAGAGAGCCGACAGAAAGAGCGTTTACTGTTATACATGAGTTGAAGTTCTTTCATCTTGCAGGACAGTTGTGGGAGAGAAGTTCCCTATAGATCAGAAGAAGTATGCCAGATATGATGTCCAGCGCGCCTAGCTTGAGGAAGCGCTGCCATGTGGTGATAAAGTTAGCACTATGGTCGCTAGAAAGCTGATCGGAATGTTACCATCATTGGCAATTAGGCAAAGAGTCAACTATGAAGTTGAATGCATAATTGTTATCTCCAACTATCGCTCTATAGAGGGGGGATGACCATAGTTGAATGCCATTGAACAGGTGGAAAAAGTCAAGGAATCCGTGTAGGCGGCCATATGCATTGCTTCGTGTCGTGTTTATGACTAACCAACATGAGTGAGGAAGGTGTTGTCCATGCGTGACGATTCTAACGGCACATTTCCTGGTCAAAAATGGTCCAAAATTAAGCCATACTCTATGTATCAAGGTTTCTTTAGCGGAGTTTGCTCAAAACGTGCCATAAATATTGTTGGAATTAGCTGAAGAGGGTGACAATGTTGATGTTTAACCGAATTTGGACACCACTTCAACTTTTAACAACCATCGTTGAAGCATCGTGGAATGATTTTGCCCGAGTCCATCTTCACCTTGCCTTTATGAGTTTCATAGATTTTTTTTCGTTCTTCCTGAGAACAGTGCTCGATGGGTTTTTTGGAGAGCAAACTGTCAGGTCAGCTCCATAATCCATTGTTGACTCTAGAGCACTTTAGTGGTCTCGTTTTTCGTTCCTTTCATGGCAAAATACCGCATATCACTATATATCATTGGGATCGCGGATCTCTCTGGTGAAACTGCGGGTCCTCTGCAAGGTAACCAGTCTTCCGATTGACAGTTATCATGATGCTCTCAGCCTGAGGCCTTTAATCTCAAGGACTTGCCTCAGGTGGTGATTCAATGGTCAGTTCTCGTTTTCTGGGAAACCTCCACGCCTCAATCCCACGCGTGTTGATCACATGCAAGGTGAAAACACCTGGACTTTGCAACATGCGGCATCCATGCTTTCGCCTTCTCGTACCTCTTAAATCGTGCCGGAACCATTGATTCTGAAAGAATAGTTCCTTCGCACAAGATACAACGTTCTGCCAATCACTTTGCGCTCCTTACAGGCTTAACTATAGATTCACGTCGACCGTGAACTTTATCATTCTACCTTATCCTCATATTTGACGCCCCCCTTGCCCCTGTATCATGCCTTCTGGTCTTATTTGGACCCATCATCCTGCTTTCGGAGTGGTACATTCTTCAGGATGCAATCTCTGTTTTTCGTATATGAGGCACGTCACCGATGCCGCCCAAGCCACCGACCAAGGCAACTCTTTTCATCTTGCAATCAAGGAGCGGGATGGTCAAGGTTCTTTACAATATTTGAATGGCGTATCTGCGGGAATACGTCTCCAAATCCTGGATCTCGATGTTTCTGTAGCGGAACTTCATGCGAAATACCAGACAGAGCGCGAGGAAATTTTGGAGATGATGAATCTCCGAGCTGCCCAGCTTGTCGCAGCCGAACAGGAGTTGATTCAGCTCAAGGAAGAGTTCAAAGAATTACAAGCTCTGTTAGATGACAAAACCATCTTCTCGACCTCGGCTGATCTCCCTGATTGTGCAGAATCCTCTGCTTTTCATATGCAGACGGTACAGAATGCGGGAACGAGTCTAGAACATCAACTCAAGCTGGAAGGTGACTCGTTTCTTCCTACTCCACCTCAGACCCCGCTTTCCATCACCAAGCCTCCTTCATTGTCATCTTTGTCTTCAAATCAAGATACGGCATTGTTTGGAGCTAGTACACCTTCAATGAACTCTGGCGAGCCAATCCTTGCACCTGCTGAACTTACTTGGGAATCATTAGCTGTGTCCAGCCTACAAGAGCTCATCATACTTCTTCAGAGAGCTCGAGATGGCGATGAGCAGGCTTACATGACTGTGGATGCTATCTACACTGTCGCACGATCAACACCAGAGGTAGATCGAAAGCCTTATCAGAAATTCGTTATCCTTGAGTGGTCGCCTCGATCTTTTTCGTTTTCTTCCAGTAATCCGTCTGCTTCTGTCGAAACAGGAAACGAGGATGAGACGAAGGAAGTTGAAACAAAAGTTCCGGAGATCTTTGTGGACTCTTCCCGTTGGGGCATTGGCTTTGTCCACAATGGTCGATGCATGGCTTGGAAATTCACACCGGGATGGGAAGCCGATGGGAGAGACAATAACTGGGCTGAATTGGTGGCTGTTGAGCTTGGCTTGCTCGTCATGGCCTCTGTTGGCTTTCAGTCGCAAACCGTCATCGTAAGATCTGACAACACAGGGGTGGTGATAGCGCTTCAGAAGGGAGTAAGCAGACATCCTCGGCAGCCCGAAGTCCTCGCAAGGATCAAAGCCATAACGCAAAGTCATGGGTTTGATCTCGAAGTACGATGGATTCCTTCGGAACATAATCCCGCAGATTGGCCATCTCGAGGACGTCTGCCTTCAAATGCGCTACGATACCCTCTGATCGATTTACCTGATCAGTTGTTACCGTTCCTTTCAAATTTGGTGTAGCTTATTATTCTGCATGAGACCTCGATGGCTCATATGTATGTTTCTATTTCAAATATTTATCCTTTATATTCGTCCGTTGAGATACGTTATCCGATGATAACCGAACATGGTGATTGGCTCCTCCGATATTCGGACGGAGGAGTCATCCAGACCTATAGTTTCAGTTCTGCCCTAGATCCCACGCTTTAAAGCTGAGGCTTGATGTCGTGCGGAAGTGTCATATATAAACATCTTCAACGTCACATATGCATACAAAAAGTGCCTAAAGAACCGCAATCAAATGCAAATTTCACGAGAGTGGTATCGCAGCGGGGGAAAATGTCGGTGTAAGTTATTTCTACTCTAGATGACCTACCGACTGTGAGAGTTAAGTATATGCATTTTGACATATCTGTAGGCAGCTCAGTTGCACGGTTGTAAGCATGCATCCTATTAATCATTTGTCTCGACGAAGAGCCAAGAGAGTTTATTCGTGTGATCTTCACTTATGACTTTTGGGATCTCTAACACTTCGTATTTTTGCGGCATAATTACTTATTCATCCCCTTCTATTGAGATTGGAGCATATATCATCGCTCACAAACCATGCTGAAAAGCCACTAGATCATCAACGCTCTAAATGAACATCATTAAAGGATGCGCGGAAGAACCTCGGTGCGATACTCGTTTTGCTATCCTCACCTAGGGAATATCGTTCCAGAGGTGTAAAAATTGAAGACCAACTTCTACACCTGCATTGTCAGCGTCCCATGGTCCGAACGGAACCTCAAGTCGAGATCGGTGCTTATCCATCTGGAGGGAGCCAAACTTCCTGCGCTTCCGTGTCATTTGTCCGACCTGAAGAAAGCTCTGTGGAAGGATGAGCTCTTACAGAGATGGAAGGAGGTCTTGTCTGAACTTGAGGTTGCTGTTGAGGAGATTTCGAAGAAGGGAGGCAATGTAGGAGTATTCATTTGCCGCTGCGTATCAGTGATGTCATGCACATTTACCGCGAGTATCGTTTGCAGAGATCAAGGCTAGACTGTCGGATAACAAGGTTCAAGCAATTAGGGACATTGGTGTTGTTGTTGTGACTGGCGCTGTGAGATGTGAGTTTTGAGTACATTTCCTGGACTGGCACTAAGTTTCTGGTACTTCCAGCGCTCGCTATCTCCGGGCTCAACGTGCAACCTCCTTCCTGGCCCACATGTTTCATTTTCCCTTGCTTGCAGGAAATTCTAATTTGAGATGGGTTATAATACTTACTAGTGATTTTCCCAAGGGACCCGGAGAAACAAAATGCATTGGTCGTGCGGCCCCCACAAATGTGAAGCTTTTGTTGGGTCGTCAGGCATTTGGATTAGAACCATTAGTCGCGAACGAGGAGGCAGATGACCCAAAGTTAATCAAGAAGGTTAATGATATCCTGTTCAATGCTCAGGGAGTGTTTGATGGATGAGATGCACTTTGATACGACATGAAATCGCTAACGTTTGGACGTGCACTATGAAGTGAACGAGGTCTTAATTTATGTCGAAAGATTGAAAGATGTATCAAAGTTTCGCAGTCCGGTGTATACTATTGCGATCGAGTTGAAGGTCGAGAAGCGGCTGCAGGAGTTTGAAATTTTTTCAAGAGCGCCGCATCAAGTATACTCAACTCCCACAGTCCGCTTGAAGTTATCAGCCATCACACGCATTCAACTGTTGTCTCGCATCTTCAAATATCTCAAAGCCTTCACTGTTGGTGTCGGAGACCGTTATTAACTGGAATAGCAAAAGAGAAATGTGTTATGCCATCTTTTTGTCAATGTTTTGGCGGAAAAAAGGTTTTGACCCTTGTCCTCCCCAGAACTTAGGCACTGAAGATAGCATAACACATTTCTTTCTCACTCTTTCTTGAGCAAAAAGTATTGCACACCAGCAGCGCTTTCTAACCATGCATGCTGGCCAATCTTGGTACTTCATGAATGTGTCTTTCGGACGAAGAATTGTTCGACAAGTAAAAAAATCTCGTTAGTCGTACGAACGTGGATTTCTTACATCTACGACGTCTTTTTCTAGACCACCAAAATTCCCGCACATTCAAAATCTAGCGATTTACTCTTCCGCTCCTCTGGGCATGTAACGAGGCTCTATCATGTCAGGGCCATACAAATGATTCATTGTTGAAGTGTTAGAATGGGTCGTCCACCACGAACATCTTTGTATCTGTTCCATGTCTATAGGTTGGAGGCAGCCGAGTCCTACTGCCGACCTTTTGTAGTCTTCTTGGTTCTGGACATCACTCTCACATCTAGTATTCACTCTGCTCATTTTCTGATCTTCTGGTCTTGGCTCTGTTCATTTACATTGAAACCTGGAAATAGTGCTCACATGTCTGCTTCCTGGGCTCAGCCAACACAAGATGGTCCATCTCGCTTAACGTATATTCTCTTGGATAATTAGGGTTGATGACAAGTGAGGTTCCGTATCTTTTTTGTACCCCCCTTCAAATTCTCTTTGATGAGGCTGGAGCATGTTCCTCGACCCAATTGTATTCAAGCTGATTTGACATACCTCACTGTCAAGATACACGAATACTCGATTGCGGTACTCACCGCTTGCTCGTGCACTAGTTGATTTTGTTGCAAAATTCTAACATGCCGTCTTGAATCTCATTAACAGGATGAACTTCCAGCAAGCATTAATCTTTGATGCTTTCCGTTTTTTTTTTTCCTGGATGTGGCTGCGATAACAGCTCCTAATCCCTTGGAACTTCTGGTTTCTGTCAGCAGTGGTCATCATGGCACGGAGTCCTATCAAACCTGTAAGTCCAGCAGAAATGTAAGCCTAGTGTCCAGTGAACTAATCCTTGCTGACTATTACATACGATACCTCGGAGGTTGGTCGTTTTTTGATCCGTTAGATATTGCGTTCAAGACCTGACGTCATTATGTAGAGGGGTCGAAGCCGAACGAGCAATGTCAGTTTTTTGTTTTCCGGCTCACTGACCATGTTGATGGGCTATCATATCCATACATATTCAATGTAGCAGTTGTAAGGATCTGACGAGAGGAAGACCACAGAAGATTGAAAAGTGGAGGCGTGGGAAATTGTTACTGACAGCTTCGATCCAGTCACGAATGGAGACGGTAGCTGGTCACATGTGGATCGCAGCTCTTCTGCCCACCCAGAGCGATCATCTAGCCTTCTTCCGATGATGTGGGCGCTCAACGTCCTCCGTCGTCCTATCTTCAATATTCCGCGTCTGTCAAAAGTCACGCGACACCATCAAGGGCCAATGACTCCAATTGGTATTCCACGTAATTTTTCAATCTCTCAACCAACTCGCGCCGTGTACTATGTTCGATTTGGTGGTGACTCGAAACAATCCGGGAAAAACCCGTGGATAGGATACAGGAAACAATGGATTATTGGTCTAAGTGTTTTTGGGGTCGTGTATTACGTCTCTCAGTATCTATCATCCTATCGACTCATTCTGCGCGGTATTTTGACATGAGTTTGCTAGCCTCGAGCGAGTACCCGAGACAGGAAGATGGAGATTTATGAACATCTCACGCAAGTTCGAAGATCAGGTACGTCTAAACGAGTCTCCTTGAACTCGGGACAATCATATAATCCCAGATTGGCAAATTGGTGTACGACGAGATTCTCGAAAACAATGCGAACCGAATCTTGCCTCCAAACCATATTGTAGCTCGGAACATAAGACGTATCGTCTCACGAATTCTACATGCCTCCAATCTCGGAGAAATTCGTGGATACTCTACATCGCTCGGTGGTCCTGGACAACCCTGGGGTAATGCTGAAGTTTCGTGGGAATCTGACTCGCAGAGGCAGAACGCGTATCAATCAGAGACGCCTAGGGAGTGGGAGGTTGTGGTCGTGCATGACCCAACGATCATCAATGCTATGGCCGCTCCAGGTGCGAGGCCAAGCAGAATCTCTTCAAAAAGATGGCGATGGTGTGTACTTAGGGTGACTGTTTCCAGGCGTGATTATTGTATTCACAGGGATCCTCCCCGTTTGTAAAAATGAACGTGGTCTTGCCGCCGTTCTCTCACATGGTTCGACCTCGCTCTTTCTCTCCCTCTCTTCCGCTGACATTTACTTACAGAAATCGGACATGTTGGTATGTCCCTCCCACTGTGGCTTTTCTGATCTGTTGTAATGTAGCAGCCACAGTCGCGCGTCACACAGCTGAGGCTATTTCCTCAAAATCCCTCTACCTCCTCCTCTTGTCCATCATTGAGTACTTGAGCGAGAACGCCTTTGCCTTTGATAGTGTGGCGCAACATTTTCTACTTGAATCACCAAACTCAAGGACAATGGAGTATGAGGGTACGTCAATCCATTTCTACCTTCCCCTTTTCTCTCCATTCACGACGTCTACTGAGTAAATGCAGCTGATAGAATTGGATTGACGCTCATGTCGCGCGCGTGTTATGATCCTAAAGGTGCAGTCGAGTACGTCTCCCATCTTCCTATCCCCACCTTGATACTTGATACTCGCATTTTTCGTACACAAACACTCATTCCCACACACAGAATGTTCAGCCACCTCCACCGTGTCGAATCAAACAACTCAACGCCGAGCGTCAATTTCTTCCGCACGCATCCATCGAGCGCTAAACGTGTCGAGGTGCGTGCTATTCCCTCCCTCTATTTACCCCTTCCATCCGCTTGACAAAACAAATAATAATGCAACTTAAATCGCCCGTTAGGAACTCTCCAAACTTCTCCCAGAGGCATACGATGTCCTTAATGCCAACCCTGATTGTGCGGCGATCCGCGCTCGGTTTGGGGGTTCGTTGAAGAGCTTCAATGGTCGGGGTCGGAGTCTAGGTATTGGTTTTGATGACATGTTTTGATTGGGAGCTGTGGTGTGCGAAAGGGTGGCAGAAATTTCGAAGGTGTATGTGTGTATTATTATGTATATTGACATTCTCGAGGTTGCCTAGACACTGAATAAGCCTTACTATGTAATAATGTATAATAATGATCTCAATATGATGTATGTAGAATCAAGCAGCTGTAGGAGCAATTTGTTAGGATTTCATGGTCTCATGTATACTCATCGAAAGTGGTCCGAGGGAACACGTGGAGTGTTACATGAGAGATACGTACTGAAAGATAGGAATAAAGTATGTGATATAAGGTAGTAGCAAGTATAGCACCAGAAGAATGAAAAGCTATCATGTTACTAATGACAAGAGCTGAATCCGACTTGAGTATTTCCTTGCGTTGGGTAATTAAACTTTCAAATCGTCGCTGGAATACAGCGCAGACAGCTCCAGCGTCCACCAAGAAACATAGGACGCGCCACAATCTGAACCGTTGACTTCCATGTTTGCATGTAGTTCCTGGTGAGTTTTCACAGTCGAACATCAAATCTACAGAACTGAAAAGATGCGTGTGGAAATGCGGATACCTTGGCCAAATGAAGATTGAACATGAGAAACAGTAAATGAATCATATGCAGTAGCATTTAGAGTAGCACGGAGTAACTATGTGTTATTAACGTGCGAAAAAAATCACAGACAAGACCTATCACAAGTTTGTGGAGAGGTATCTTGGCCAAAGAAACAAATGCTGATGAAACATAGTTTATGAGTAGCGTTGTAACTATCCAGGTATTCCGAATTAGATTGATACTCGGAACTAAAGTGGGCCAGCAAGAAGGCTGACACAGGACTGCAATATCTTGTTCACATTTCGTAGAGCTGACTAGCATTTTCCTTGTATGCGTCGTTTCTCCGCGACGGAATGCTCATCTGACAGCTTCGAGCAAGAATACGTGTTCAGAATGCATAAGCGTATGTCTACCTAGATATAGTTGACATTGGTCACTGTTAATCATATCCATGTTAATCATATCCAGCATTTCGGTTGCTCTCGTCAATGATTTCCTTAACAACTTGAGCAATTTCGACAACACCCTATAGAGTCAAATGACATCAAAACGCGTGGAGCTGATCGTAAATCTACTCACAGGAGTATCACAATGGACACAGATGGTAACTTCGGTGAAATTGTCGCCAAATGGCAGGTACGAACCATTGATAGTTGTGACCTGACGGTACTTCAACAATCTACGAACCTAATCTACAATCAGAACGTGTTCGATGAATCGACACATGAGGTATCACCCTTTCGCGTACTGCGTCCAACGAGACGGGGGAATGCTTCCTTTTCCAGATTTCAATTTTCTTTTCACAGGGTGTTGACTCGCACGAGGAATTCACCTGGTAATGATGAGGTTTCCTTCGGGGTTGTACTCCAGATCAGCAAACCATTCTATATCCGAGTGACGTGAGTGATAGGGCGGAAAAAGCTACACACTACTAGACCTGGTATAAATTTCACACCAGACTCCTCTGCAGCAGTTTGGTGAGCCGTTCCGGGTAGGCCGATGAGAGAGATATCTTGATCTTGTTCCTGGGAAAAGAGCTTGATAACCCGTACAACAGCTCGCGCGAGAGGCAGGGAGCGAGAAGTTTGTGCGTATAGTGCACCGTGAGGTTTGATCTATCGTGATTATATGATAAGAGGAAAGTGCGGCGGAAATCATCAAGTTACGAACGTGATTAAAACACAGGCCGTGGAGCTTGAGGAAGCCAGAAAGAGCACCTACTTGATAGATGAGACATGAAGTAAGTTCTTGCTGAAAAAAAAACTGAATCAGAAAATAGGACGATAGTGTGGAATGCATCATACTGGCTCAATCAACATTTCTCTTCTACCAAAACCTTGTAAGTCGGGCAAACTAGGGTGTGCGCCGACCCGGACACTGTTGGCCTTTGCAAGTTGCACACTCTTGTCCATGATCGAGAAATCTCTGTGTGTACGTTAACGGCATAGTCAGGACTAGAGCGTTCAAATCTCACGATGCATGAAATCCGCACGCTACGTTGGCCAAGTGGATAGATTTCATGATTGTTTCATCGTCAGCCTGTCATGGACTTGAGCATATAATGCACTTTGTTGAGGGAATTCAAATCACAATTGTATAGAGTGAGAATCCCTATGATTCGTGGTTAGATGCATGAAAAGAAGTAGAGTTAGTGGATGAACCTCTCCCATATCACAGTTCAACGTTGAATACATAGGTCTTTCCATGTTTGCTGGATTGTTTTGAATACTGAGGTGGCACTTCGATATATGAATGAAATTGGAGTACAGCTTACCAAGCTTCAAATACTGTTAGTAAAGACCAGGAGAGAGGGGGCTCAGAGGTTCTCGTTCTCACCTGCCCATGTGATTACCATGGCCGACTACCACAGAGAAGAGAAGATTTGTCAAGCCCGTGGAAATGTACATAGTATTTGGCACAGTAGGCAGTAGGCGTCTATGTTCCCACTGGCATGCAACTCTCCCAAGCCTCCAAAAAAGAAAATACTCGAGCACGGATTACACAAATACATGTTTCAGAAGCTGTCCTGATGAAACGAAACCTGATCATTAGGTTTCAGTCACTGTAGTAGCCAGGAGCAGAACATCAAAGACGAAATGCCTAACGACTCTGAGATACTTACTCTGAGCTCAGTCGTGCGTAAGAATATTTAGAGAATGAAAAAGATTTATATGGATGGGAGGTTCTTGAGGGTTTAAAAAAAAGTAAGTTTTGAGCCAGTCACAATAGAGAGGTCGTACCTCTTGCTGCCATGGTAGGAACATCATGGTGATTTTTCGATAACGTGATTATAAGATGGATTCGAATTTTGGTTTGTAAGCGCAAAGCCATAGTTGTAGCTGACCGTTGCACAAGACATAATGATGTTACTCAGAATTAATGCATGTGTATGTCCTACTCATGTTGAAGTCTCCTGGACAGTAACTTCAATATACTATGATTGTATGATTGTTATGTACTCTGTGTTATTTCTGTGCAACCAAGGGCTGACTAGATAAGATGAGCAAGATTTGCAAAATGCCATTGATGTTTTTTTTTTTTTTTCCTTTCTGCGGGATTTTGACGAATATTCTTAGAACTGAAACATAGAAGGTGGGAATTCAAATCTGCCAGATGGACATGTAAGGAAAGGTGTGGATGAATGAGAGGAAATACTGACGCCATCCAAACATCATATTTCTGCTCGTTAGATGAAAGAGGAGGGATGATTGGCAGGGTCCAGTCCCCAAAGTTGCTCGCCAACCAAGCATGCCAAGGGTAATCGACTGTATCGTTGGGCCGTATAACTGGCCTGGCTTGAGAATCCTGTTGTATCTTCCAGAGCGGGCCATGTTCATGCATGTCGGGTACGACGAGCAGGGTGCTGTTCGCTTCGACATATGTTTTAGTTAGCTCAGCCTCCTGATCGAGAGGCTGAGTGTAATCATCGCTGAAGTAGCGCTGTCGCATGTTAGAAGGACAGATCAGGAAAGGTTAGAGTACACGTACCATTCCACCACTTCCACCGCCGTTCGAGAGGCAGAGATGAATCTCGCAAAATGATTTATCCAGATGGTTATCTGCCAAGTGGCAATTTAAGATTGCTAGAGTAGTATGAACACAGAAATCCATCACGTACGGAACCGTGCCTGGTATGCAATCAATATAACAAATACAGTTACAAGGTGCATCCACGTACTGTTTCTCCAAGTCCAAGGGTCCACGCTTGCATATGAACGACATTTTGGAAGGAATCGTCGTTGAAGTGTACATGGAAGCCAGTGACATTATAGAACTCAAAGTCGTTCCAGACTATTGTGGTATTGCTAAATCAGATTTTGCTTGGTTGGAAGGAAAACCAAATACTCACGACCATTGCTTGCCCAGTCCAAAGTTTCAACCTTGACGAAAGGGAGCGACGCTGCTCTTGCATCCGAGGAAACATGCTCATTATCTGGTAGGTCATTCAAGGATGTTACCTCGCTCATCGTCGGGTACGGCCCCTGGAGATAACCTTCCAAAACTTCTAGGCGAAGGAATACGGCGCCGTTGTTCCCAGATTGGATGATCGTAGGAACGAGGGTAGATTCAGTCGTTTTGGCCGCTGGCGCGACACCGCGCGTGACAGTGCTTCCATTCGAGCTATATGTGATTGTCCCTGCATGGACTGTGACGCCGTCTGCTTCCTCATTCCAGATCACTCACCGAAGATGACCTTCACCGCATCATTATCGTTAAGTTCGAAAGTTCCGTTCGGAGGCAACACAACCAATGTAATGCGCTTGCCAGCCAAAATCCAGAAGGGAACAGAACGAGTCTGATCTGCTGGGATTATGGACGGAGGGGGAATCAGAAGGAGGATCTCCTTGTTGAGTCTCAAGGCAGTGATTTCAAGGCTTTGGCTGCCCAATGTATTGATGCGGAGGTTTGGAGGGTCTAACCCAGTAAAGTAGTTAGGGACATAATACGAAATGGAGGCGATGTTCAAATTCTGTAAACGATTGCCTAAATGACTCCAACAAGACGAGGTACGGTACAAACCTGGTTAGTCGACGGAATGAAACTTGCAGCGGCAATACGAGCGGCGGACTGTTCAGTAATCTTTGCACGTTCGAATTCTCCTGTTGTTATATCCAAAGGCGTGTAGATATAGACACCTTGGTTCTCGGCTGAGACGAAAGCTAAGTAGTAGACTGATTCCCAACAATACACGTACGAGTACCGATCGCTACCATAAACTAGTTAGGCGAGGGTAACTCTAGCAAATGTCCTAGAACTCACGGACACCCATGCAGGCAAGCGCAAAAGATTGGGATGTGCTTTCAGACCCGACCTGGACAGCTGAGACATGGTGAAGGGTTCCTGTATATTGGTCGTCAAGAGCTCCAAAGTCACCAAGGACTACGCGTTCCCAATAGTTTCCGTCCTTGAGAGCCTCCGCTCCTGTGGGGGCACCCGGCTTTTTAATATACACGGAAACTACGTTGCCGTGGAATGCCTGTTATATGATCAGCATGGCACATATACCAATATAACGTCAGGATACTTCGCATGTGGCAATGTAACCAATTTCATCGTCGCCAACGCGACATACATCCACAGATCCTGAGCCCCAATATGGGCTATTGCCTGACTGTGGAAGGCCTTCACCAACAACGTTATATGTCCAGGTCTGCGACAGTTTGTCGAACCATAAAAGTACGATACCCTCCCTACCTGCAACGAGGACCATGTCTAAGTCCTCGTTCGTATTCGAGAGGACCCTCGCATCATGTATAAGACGGAACTCGGAATCGAAAGCAACGTCCTTATTCCAGCTTGTGGGGCCTTGTGTAGGATCTGAGCCATAGACAGGTGTGAAGACAAGGATCGGAGCTGGAGAAGTCACATCTGAAGATCTGGGAATGATCGGAAGGGCTAGCACTTGAATGTGCTCGCTTGTCGTGAAGTGACCGACTATTAGCTATGTTTAGGACCAGCATAGTCAAGAGCATTGAACCGATACCTTTGATTCTGAATCGAAATTGAATACGATCTATCAGAGAGAAAAGGAAAAGCTTACCGATGCATGCCTGTGGAATTACCGATATCTTTCGCCTCCCATGCTGCAGGGGAATCGCGGTCCCCGGGATTGCGCAACCAGCGGATACGTCCACCGTTGTTGGTCTGGGCATCCCAGAGCTATGATAAAGGTGAGTTTCAATGTATATTCAGTCAGTTAAGTACAATACATTGTCCATGCTTGGTCCATAACGATCAATAATAATCACTGAAGGAGGGTTAACAGCAAATTTCTGGAAGAACTTGTCAAATTACCATCGTTAAATCCGTTATAAGTCAAATCGGCGTAAGCCATACCGACCGGGAAATCCAAGCTAGCTATTTCTTTAACCTTCCAGCCGCTGGAACTATATGTACATGAATTGAGAATCTCCCGTGTCATGATGTTTATAATAGGCCTTACACATTATTGACAGGGTTCGTAAAAAGCCTAATGGCCGATGCCTTCCCGAGAAATCCCAAACCATACGCGATGATGTCTGGAGTGTCGCCCGGTTTGAAAGGGAAGGCTTCAATCCAATAGCCATCAGGCAAAGGTTTGGCGATAATATTCTCGTTAATGTGATCAGTGTTTGATTTATTTCGAGTCGCAGTAGGAGAGAGGTCGTTGCAGTACATGGCCGATGAGATCGATGGGGTCAAGGCAAACGAATGAATGCATTTAAGTATCTCCAAAATCTTTTTCGACACCAAAGACGGACGAGGTCAGCAATAACACGCACAACCGGCTGCCGTGCTTCTGTACAATTCTTCGAAGCTCAAAGGTACACAGCACATCATTCCTGCAACTTCCTCGGTATCTTTAAGTTGTGCACGGCTGTTTGAAACGGTGTGAAGGTGAAGAAATTGGTTCCCTTCTTCCCCTTGGAGCTGCCCTCATGTCTGCTCTCGATATAGCTCGCACTTCGACGACTTCTTCAGATGGATCAGGATCGATCCGGTTTAATGCCCCAACATTTCCTTACTCATGTAATGATGTGAGAGATCTGCATCGGTATACATCGACAACAATTGAGAGACGTTGATAATACGAGACACTCACAGTTGTCCGTTCATCTTGAATGTTGTGTTCCGATCGCTCAGAGAGAGAATTCAGTGTTGTTCTAGCATCATTAAAAGAATACTGTCAGTGATCATATTCCGTTGGGGGTTGGCAAGTCAAAGGACATCAGATGCCGAACAGGCGAGATATCCTCCTGATTCCATTGATTCCAAGGCAAATAGCAAACGATATCTCTGAACATGAGTCCACCTGAAACATACCTGTTGGACTTGTCATCTATCACAAAATCACTCCAGGGTCGCCGATCCATTACAGATCACATCACAGAGTACAATGACCCTTTATTCATATGTGACCAGCCAGACGCTGCACTTGAAACATACCTGTTGGACTTATCTCATATCACCCAGTCACCCCAGGGTCGCCAATCCATTACGTTGACAGATAATGTCACAGACTCACAGTCAACAATAGCCCATTATTCACATGGATCAGCAGACGCTGCACTCAAAATGGGGTCGCCGATCCATTATGTCGACAGATCATATTACATTGAACAATGGCCCATTGTCCACATGGACACGCATATATACGCCGTAGATAGAACTCCTTAGTCACTTATTACCGGACTGAGGATACGTTGCTTATAGATAAACCAGCATACATATCACTAACTGCATTATAGAATAGGTACAGTTCTCAATACAGCCACTTATACAGGATTGATGAATAATACTTACATATTCTTCTCAAGTCCAGAAGAATATTCTAGTCCAGATCCTAACAGGTTACGGGTGATTAAAACTGCTGGCACCAGAACCTGTTTCCATGAGAAAAAGTGACAAAAGAAAAGTGTTATGCCATTTCTTTAGTGACTTTTTGCTTTAGAAAAAGGCATCTTTTATTGTCTCACACCTTTTTCCCTCAGAATTATGTCCACTGAAAATGGCATGAAACATTTATTTGCCCCTTTCTTTGACGGAGACAGATTCCAGTGCCAGCAGTGATAGCTGCTTGATGATTCTTTGAAAGTATTGCATCCAGACTATTGATCCTATCTTATTACACGTTGCATACATCCTTGTCTCTATCTTTACTATCAACTCTCATTTCTGAGTATATCTCTCTACACTATGGCACCTATCACTGGATCTGCTGTGCTGTCCTCTACTCTATGCATTCCTGCATGCATCATTCACCACAAACAGGAAGGGTCCAAGTACAATCATGCTGAAGACAACTTCCATCAGATAGGAGAAGCTCAAGTACTTCTTCATCTTCAATGGTATCTACACATATATCTTCACCCATCATCTTCAAACCCTGCACATATATCAACTGGCATCATCCAACTAACCTATTCCTCAATCTTGTTCCACAAGTGTATACCAGTCTTTCTCCCCTGATTATTTATTTCTAACTCATTTTCTTGCTCACATAGGATACTACTCCCAAGCCTCAAAGTAAGCATTCTGTCAGAGAAAGAAAGCCACTCTGTACAACTTGATTGTAGTTGCTAGGCAGATGATCCTGACAGTGTAATAACCTTGTTCTGTTATTGCAACTGTATTGCTTGTCTTACTATTGCTAGATTTAGTGCTTGACCTCATCAGGGATGCTGAAACACAGCACAATAACTCTGCACTGCACATTGTGCCTTCTAATGGAACCAACTTGAATCAGTTCTACTTCATCATAGCACAGCTTGTGGCTTAAATTCACTTGTGTTATGCCTATCTTGATGATCTCTTGGCTGTCCATGGCCTCAAGCACAAGGCCAATTTGATGCTATTTATTCTAAACATAGTCCTGCACACCTCCAATAATGCTATGGATGCTGATGAGGTAGAGGCTTCCTTTCTCAAGCTTGGTCTGTCTTGCTCAAAGCTCTCTCATCTAGTATACTGTCAGCACATAGTTCCTGCTTGTTCCATAGCATAGAATCATTACACCACTCTGTGGTTTTCATGAAACACTGCACTATTATCAGTCTTCTAAGTCCAGCAATTTTAAATTATATAGTACTGATTTCTCTTTGTCTACTAACTCCCCTCTTTTTTTTACTACCAACTTAACTCCACCAAATAGATAGTCTTAGGCTCTAGTTTTCTTTCTAGTTTTTTCTTTGGTGTTGATGCTGAGGTGAGCATCTACTCTTCATCCTCCTCTAAACTGTTCCAAAAGTTGATCAACTCCTGTAATATATCCACAGTGACATCTATAAACTTTTTTTTTATCCTGCTAAGAAGAGCAATCTTCTATCAGGCATAAATAAAAAAGCTTCAACATTTTCCTAGCATAGCAAGCTGTTTAGCTCAGCAACAATGTATGCTCCTTCTTTGTTTCTGGAAACTTTACTATAAATGTCTGGAACCTAGAATTGATCTTCCTTACTGTAAAAACCATCTTTGGGCTTCTACTTAAGCAAGACTTTACTATGCAGACTTGAAGTAGCTCAGTATATAAGCTTAGCAGTCACAGTGCAAGTTCTAGGAGATATGAGGTAGACATGGTCTAGAGCTGCTGAGCCATTTTTGGAGTCAATGTGAGTAGGTGTCAGGGGACTTCCATTTTGGGACCTCCAGAATGGTCCCGGGGCAGTCTGGAGATTTCCAGACTTCTATTTTGGGATGTTCTGGAGCTATTTCCATTTTGGGACCTCCAGAGTTGTCCGGAAATAGTCCGGAGATTTCCGGACCTCCTCCAGGGTTAGGGTTTAGGCGCGGTCATGCTGTACAGTACCTTCCCACGCCTCCGCACCTGCGCCTGATGCGCCGCACTCTGGCAGAGGAGTCCTTAGACTTGTTCTCTTTGGATTCCCCTCTGCCAGGTAATTAGCTACATT
>JAGGAU010008377.1:0-32703 GCA_017657275.1 Termitomyces sp. T108 | reverse complement strand
TTCCCTCTCCTCGCTCGACAAATCAGCTATTTCCCGATTTAGTACCCCCCGACCAGCGTCTTGCGCCACCGGACATTATTCTAGATCAGAAACAGGAGTTCGGTACCGATGCCAGACGCCACCGGCCGCCAGCGTGTCGCCATAGTTGCTGTATCGCAATAACCGTGTACATCGTAATGGAAATTCTGCCACATCGAACGGTCCTTCCAGCGCTCTTCCAGAGGCACCTTTGTGAGTCTGACATTGGCAAAAGCCCAGTCTATAAGCACAGGGCAGTGATCTGCAGAACGGATAACGACGTTGTGGATGTTGATGTCGTTGTGAGTGACGCCTTAGCGGCGGAGATCACGCGCGAGCTGCAAGACGTGCTGGGATATGGTTTCTGCGTCTTCGAGAGAGAGGTTGATACCAGCCTGGAAAGAGGCCATTGTGCGTCCTTGGATGTATTCGAGAAGGATACCGTTGATGTGGGTCAACGATGAGTGGCAAACGGGTTCTTCCTCCATCTTGAGGTTGGACAGTGCCAACGAAGCAAGGAACTAGCCCCAGTCCTTGCACCTCGGTGAGGCACTGATAGGCTGCACGCTCCTAGGAGAGGCCGCGTTCGTAATGAGCCCAGTGCTCATGCATATGCATTCATGCTGGAGGCTCTTCGACTCGTTCGTGTAAGGATTTTATTACGCCATATGCTTGATATGAGATCGAATACGCTCTTGGTAGCCCCGTTCACGGTCAAAGTCCCAATCACCTGCCACACGACGATCTGCTGGTTTGAACACAACACGGGGTGGGAACCGCAAACCGCAGCGTTCCGGTTCGACTAGTAGCACGACTGAATTTGTGAATGAAGTGAGGCCTTGAGGATTTGGACTCTCAGAGACTCGTTGTGTGCGGGAAGTGCAAGTGTAAGGCGAGTCCCTGGTTTGTAGGCTTCAAGCGGAGACCTTGAGAGAACAGTGTCAAGAATTCTTGTTAGAGTCCGAGTGGGAGATATCGATGACCGACCGCAATCATTGGTTTTGTGCATGACTGGAGAAACGGCGCAGATGTCGCATGGGAATTAGGCGAAAGATAACCTAGCAGAAAAAAAGTACTCTGTAGAGTTGTGACGCCATGACTCGGAATATTGAAGGAATAAAAGATGTTAGTGGATTATGTAGCCGAATGAGAAATGCTCGCGTGTCGGCCACCCTTTTCTTTTGCTGGAGCAACAAAGCTAGGAGCTATTTACTGCGTCCTAGTTGAGTGTACAAGGTATACCAAGAGAGAAAAAGACGAACGAATAGGGATGAGATGGAAGGGTGCGCAAAAACAATCTATGTATCTCATGCACATCGCGATTGTTACCTGCAACATGTCTCCTCAAAAAATCATCCACCTCTTCCTCATCAATAAGTATCTTTGTTGAGTCCGGGGCAGGACGCATCTGACTCCTAGATGGTCAGCCCTCTGGTGCTCTGAGCACCGCCCAGTGACGTTCTGGAAACACATCGTCAGTCCTGACGTTCTACGGATGGTCGTATTTGATTTCTAGGATCACGTGGCCCGGAAGGTCCGGAAGCGCGGCTGTGTTGTGCCGATTCGCTCAAAATATAGACTCAATTTGGAGACTAAACAATTCAGCGAAAGCGCAGGGGCTTCCGACGCCACTGGACTTTCTTCCCGAGGGTTCGGAGTGCCGATTCACTCAAAATATTCGCCACTCCGTGGTCGGCGATCGACTCTTTGGAGAGTAGACAATTCAACGGGACTCCGACGCCACTGGACCCCCTTTCCTGAAGGTCTGGAGGCGGGACTGTGTTGTGCCGACGCTCAAATCTTCGTGACTCCCCTGATTGGGGATAGACTTTTGGAGAGTAAACAATTCAGCAAGCGCTCGGGGGCCTCCTACACTACTGGACTCTCGCTTTCTGTCCGCGCGCCAATTCAAGGGTGGAAATCCTAAAAAGCTCATCACGCGACAAGGTCGAGAATGGAGTGGCTCGCAGCCAAGTTCCAGGCTGATGGCATTGCCTGAAGCGATCTGTGGCTGCAGGTCCTGGCGATTATGATGCCTTATGAAGCGCTGAGAGGTATGATACTGTACGTCGGACGTTATCCATGCCCAAGGGGATTGTGTTCGTCATACCTATGTATGTGGCTGGTTTTGTCCAACTCTCTATCACCGATCCGCAAACTAAGGTGCGTGGGATGATGCAAACAACACTTATAAGTTGCACATGACGAAAAGGGTAGCACTTTTCCAGATTGCCACCGTTTAAGTACAGCTTTACATAAAAACTCCGAAAGCTTTTTCACCACCGTATTTTGCAACTGGCGCTGGACTATTTGGTGTCATATCGGAACTTTCGAACAGCCTATCTGCGCTGGGCTCGTATCCGGACACCCTCGCACTAATAGACACTCAAACTGTAAATATGGACCAACTTTTTTTCAATCGAACGACAGCAGGGTGGAATCAGATCTTCGGCGACACTCGAAAGTTCACCACCTGTTATGGTCAAAACCATATCAGTGTCATCTCGGGACTTGTTGAATCACCTACTTATCTGCACTGGAACGTTGGTTATTTGGACCCTCCGGCTGTCAAGGATACCAATGTTCCAACTGGACCCTGAGGTTAGGATGTATATCGACACTCGAAGGGTCGCCGCCTGTGTCACCGGTCAAACCCTAGCGGTGTGTGAACAGCCCATTTGCACTAGAACGTTGGCTCGTACTTGGGCCTTCCAACTGTAAAGATAAAGATGACTAATTTCCTCCCCAAACTCTACTCGGGCAAGGTTGTAATGGACTCATATATCGACATTGAAATGTTCACTGCCTACTCCAGTCCACCTGTTGCGGTCAGTATGTCTGGAATTCTTGAATAGCCTACATATCTTCTCTGGAACGTGTATCTGGACCTTCGATCACAGAGATGACTGAAAATATTGACACTAAAATGTCACCGCCTGTTACAATCCTCTGAATGGTGTCATCCTATATCGCCTATATCCGCTGGAACGTTCATGCTAGTGAACTCCACCCATCCGGTCAGATGAATGACTTTCAAATGATAATCCAAGACAAGTTGGTAGGGACCCGCTGATATCAGTGGTTTTAGCTTCCATCAAATTTTAAATTCATCGACAATGCCTGATCCTTCCAAGAATTCAAGACAAGCCGATATTGAACCACGATTCTCATCATACGGGTGGTCTCTTGTACCGCTCCAAAACCAGCTGTTCACCAGCTGTTACAGTCCACCGAAACTGTCAAACTCTGTCCATATACAATGGAGAGCAAGACGCACTTTACTCGACTAAGTAGGAATTCTTGACTTCTGATTGCCGGTAGGGACAAGTCCCGCTGAACACCAACGCACCCAACTCATTCGCCACGGCCTGCACGGCCTGCCTCCTGTACACATCATAAAGGTTGTACACCCCAACGACGTCGTTCGTGCAGAACGTCGACATCATTGTGTAATGCGTCGCAGTTCCGCCGCAGATGCTCGTCGCCCTGAGCTCCTCGGTATAAGAACTGATAACCATATCATTCAATTCCACAGGACCATTTGTAAGCACAAAACGCAGAACCGACTGTGTCGGTGACTGGTAGGACCCCACGAGACGCTCAATAAAGAGAGAGCCGCCGAAGATGACATTTCGGCTTGCGCCGACGACTTTGTCCTTTCCGTGCGCCGAGTTAGCCGGGCCTGTCTGTGTCAGGGTGGTGTTGGTCAGAACTAGCGTCCGTCGCCGAGACGGGAAGGAAAGCAAGGTACATACCAATCCCCGTGGAGAAAAGAGCCGGTCTTGTTGATGAATGCACTAGCAGGGACCCCGTGAATTGCCACTCGTTGGTTGTGAAGCCTGGGTAAAATCCGTGTCGGCACTTGGGGTCTTCCAGGGGGGGCCACTTCTCCGTGGTCTATCTGGCTTTCGGATCCTGAGACCAGAGAAAGCTGCGACAGGAAAAGTGCAATTGTAATGATAGCGGCAAGCATTGGAACAAAGGATGCGATCGAGTCCAGCAGTTTACTAGGAGTCGCTCATAGGGTGGATATGAAGGATTCTTTTAAACTTCGATTGAAGCTTCCGCTTCCATTCGATTCAATGACTTGATACCAACTCTGATTTTTGATACCTGGTTCGAAGTAGCGGAAGAGCCTTACTTGGCATGACATCGAGTTTTATACTTGTTGGATCCGTAGGGGGATCTAAGTAGACGTCAAACGTTCTGTATGAGGTAAAGGTAGCCCAGTGAGTGTCCATCAGTTCAAGGATGATCGATGATCGATGAAAGCCAAAATCAATACAAGACAGACTTTTGGATTTGTGGACGAGTATCAAAAGCTAATTACTAGTTTCGTTGCTTGTTCTGAAATCAATTGTGACAGAGGTTCCTTTTCCGAGAAACGTTTCAAAATGTCAACTACTCGAGAATCGAATATGGTCCATGCACCCAATTTCAACTCGATTTTGCAATAGTAGGAGTAATCACATAGTTCAATTATCATCTTCCACCTGATGCGAGATGAGCTGGTGAATCGATAGAGTTGATCATAACATACCAACAGGACAAGTTCCAACGAACTCTAGGGCATTCAGCTCCTTTGCCACGGCACTGACCGCCCCGGACCGGAAGGTGTTATAAAAGTCATACGCGTTTACTATTTTGTCGGTGCAGTACGTTGCTGTCATGGTGACATAAGTGGCAGTACCACCACAGATGCTCATCACTCTCATTTCCTCCGTATACGTCGCAAGCGTGAAGCCATCCAATGGGAGAGTACCATTGTGCAAGGAGAATCGAAGGACAGATTGCGTAGGTGTCCGATAATGCCCCACAAGCTCCTCTGTGAAAGTGGAGTTGCCGACTGCACCAGTACGAGTAGAGCCTAGGGTGTTGTCCTTGCCATGGGTCGCGATCACGGAACCAATCTATGTTCGGTATTAGTTACCGAATATCAATACCAAAGTGCATAGCATCTACTCACATACCACTCAGAGTGGAAGAAAGATCCGGTTTTGTTCATGAATTCGGCCGCAGGGACGTTGAATTGCCAAACATTGCTTTCAAAGCCAGAGTAGGTACCCTTTTTGCATTGTGGGTCTTCCACCTTCTGAGGGCTAACAGCCGCTCCTAGAGTCAGGAGGACAGACGACGCAATGACGAGTGCGCGGGAAAGCATCAAGAGACAAGGTGTTGATTGGAAGAATGGTGACTTGGAGCGTATATATACAGACCGAAGTAGCTTTTCGGATCGGGAACGACAATTGTCATATAGATGTCTTCTAATCTATTGCAGAATACTTCGTGGTGGATTGAACGATAAAACCTGTCTTCAGACTTCAGCTTCAGGACCCAACTCGAGCCGTAAACACGGATATCAAGTTATTCGAAATCCAGAATGAACGTCCAAGAACGTTTTTCTTGCAGTCAGTGTATTCAAAAGGTCACACGCACTTCGATCGTCTCGCTTTCTTCAAAAGGGGGAAAGTATAGCTGAGGACCCAAGTCTAAGTGATGGCGCGAACTGTCACAACACATGGGTACGTGATTATCGTTTCTTGTGACTTGCCGGAATAGGCAGGACAGAATTTCTCTCTCCTTACGGCCTCCAAGGACCAACCATTCTCCTTGTCGGAAACCGCTCCGTCATGGGTGCTTACCATTCCATGTCTTCCTAAATTGCCCGACCATCGGGATGTCACTGTAGACCTCATCTATGTAACAGATATTTGGCCTGCCGCTAGTTTGCTTCTTTAATGTCTGCAATGAACAGTAATCTCGAAATCAAGTCACACCCGAATCGCTCGGATTGACGATGGATCGTTTCCCTTATCATCTCGACGCGCTCCTCGAACTCTCCAGCAGAACTGAAGTATGGTAAATTTCGCAATTTCTGTGGGCATCAGCAGTATGCTATAATCGAGGAATACACTGTATCTCCAGTGTGTGGCAAGTACTATTTCGCGCCACAGTTTCAAGCAAAAAACGGATCAAGATGTTTTTCGGTCTGACTCGGGCCCGCCAGTAGATGACGTTTGATTCGAGTTATCAAGCTCACACGATCATTTCTATTGTCCTATCATCACGGCACCTGTCAGGAATGCAAGTCGAGTCGAACCTACCAGGTTCTGGATTTTACACTGTCTGGGTTGGTTGAGTTGTGACGCCCGTGGAAACCGCCGTATACGACGTGAGCAAAAACGATTGTTTTAGAACGTGTTGAATGGAGGGTTTCTTCTCAAGACTCTAGTTATATCCATCGACCGAGGGGTATGATTCGGTCTATTAACATCGAGTCTTATACAGTAACACAACTAAATCGAGACATATGATGACGGGTTAGATCAGGAAGGTTTTACGCTTGGGAAACCGTAAGCACGTAATACGGACGTCCAGGTGATATGCATATAATAACACTAGATTGACAGGATACGGTGTCGGGGTCGTCGTTCGCTCGGGGGATGCGAAGATGGAATGTTGATTATTTAACCGCATCAATGTCCGATACTCTTCTAGCCCATGGGAAGGTATGACCGTCTTCAAGAACGAACACAACTTGCCTTCGTTTCTATGTTGGCGTTGTTGACACGCCAGGTGCGTATGGAATTCAAGCCACGAACAGGAAATACTGCTTTCACAGCATGGAAGAAGTATTCACGTGCAAGGACTGTAAGGATAATCGCAATCAAGAAACCGAGAGAATTATGTACCAATCAGGTCAAACTGCGTTTCTAACGGCCGGGGGATAAGTGGTATGAAATTGACAATTCACTCCCGTTTTGAGAAGTCTTCCTACTATACCGAATTTTTTCCATGATGCGATGCGTCGCAGGCTTGTCATCCATTTAGCGAAGTCAGACGGACTGAAGGTCATAGCTTCTGCTGGCTCTGACGGAAGGGTCAAGTTCATGGTGCTGACGTTGCATTGCATTCAACAATCGGATGTTATGAACACAGAGGGACCAAGTGACGTCAATTATCATGTGCGTAGTTGTAATGAGTCTTTACTTCGGAACAGATATTGGGATAATGTCGGAGGGGAAACGCTAGGAGCCGCGTTAGATGGGGCTTCTGTTGGAGTCCGCTTTATCATTAGTGTCCGATTTTCGTTTCCGAGTCGTTGAACTTAATCCTCAATGTCTTGGCACAGAAATGCGGAATGGGTAAGTATCAATAATGACCCCCACCCCCCCTACCTACTTACCTATCAAATTTCGATAATCGACAAGAATAACACCCCACAGGATATATGTCAAGGGCGTACCCATCCACGTGAGTTGAATTCTCGTTGAGAAAGTCATGACTCACGTTTTATCGGTTTTTGACAATCAGAACCTCATGAATATTGTGCCAGGTGCCAGGTCGATCTCTATGAGTGGATGCTCGAGCACAAATACCAGGAGGAATTTTACGCGATAATCCCGGAGGACAGGGTATTTATGTAGTGGAAAGCTCAAGTACACCCGAATAAGTTTCAGAAGGCTTGGAGGGTCGATGATGTGCAGTTCAGAAGGGGCATAACAAGGTCAAGGTGGTGATCAAGGTTGCAGATATTTTAGCCGTCTGTCATATGCATTATCTGTATTCGGGCATTTTACAAAATACATCATCCTTTTCGACAAAATTCGCCTCTGGGGGGAAAGCTTGGATGGATGCATCGAAAGACATCTCATCACGGGGTTGGTTTATCACTCAAGGACTGTGAGAATCTTGGGGCGCCTGATCGATCAGTGAATCGCTTGCACCATATTGACAAATACAGAACTAAACCATTCGCCACAATATTCCTTGTCGACACGCACAATAAACTATGATGAGCATGGAAATTGACGAAGAAACCTTTCAGGCCACAAGTTCGCGGCCGCAAAGGCTAACCAGAGTTATCGCGCCCATTGACGAAGCTCACCCATTTGATGTTGAAAGCTATATTTCGAATTACACAGGTATCAAGTTGTCTTTCGAAATTTTTTTCCAAAGAAATTCTTAATAGGATGCTTTATATGATTAGGCCGTACCGCTATTGACCGTCTGACACACATTGTGCAAACATGTCCTTCAATCGCGCCTGAGGCATTCCAACTGGCTGTCCAGCATATCCATCAATCGCGCAATCCAGGTCTTTATCAGAACCTGCTCTCAGCATACGAAAATGCTTCAAGTTGCTCGGACCTACCTACTACGCTACCAAATCCAGTGGAACTAGCACCGTTGAATGTGGAGTGGACAGATGAAATATCAGCGAAAAATACTGCGGAGAAGACGAAGTTGGAGGTGGAGTTGAAGACATACTCAAACAATATGATCAAAGAAAGCATTCGTGTGAGTTGTATACGCCTTTGTACAGCTGTCTGTCTGTCTGACTTAACTAGATGGCTCATCGTGATCTGGGTCTCTTCTATCGATCAATCGGTGAATACTCTGCGGCTCTCAAACATCTTACGAAGATAAGAGAGTACTGCACCACCAGCCAACACGTCCTCGACATGTGTCTGTCTGTCCTAGAGGTACGATCGTTTTTTCTTGTACCTGCCAACTCCAACGTCCCGCTGTAGCTCCTTCTGGAACAAAGGCACTACTCTCACATCCCCACCTATATTTTTAAGGCTGAAGCTGCTCTTGATGCTACTCAGAACTCGGCGAATGCAGGCAATGGTGGCAATGGAGGGAGTAGCGGCGTACACACTCCTTCTGTCACGGCTGGAAAGAAGAAGAGCTCTCTGGAGCGACAGCAGGTCCAATCTAAGCTCGAGCTTGCAACAGCGCTTTCGCATCTTGGACAGGCAAACTACGAGAAAGCGGCACAGAGTTTCCTCCGCATCGGGCCTATGAAGAAGTTGGGTGATTGGATTGGAACGGTGCGTTGTGCGAGTGTCGTGCCGGTGTCCTTCTAGATCTGTCGTATTCAGGTTGTGTCTCCTGGTGATATCGCGATCTATGGTACACTATGCGCACTTTCAAGTCTGCCACGCTCGGCTCTCCGGAGCCAGCTCCTCGGTAATGTTGTGTTCAGCGTCTACATCGAGCAGGAGCCATACGTCCGAGAAATTATCGAAGCGTACATGGGAAGCAATTTTAAGACTGTTCTGGAACTGCTCAACCGATATTCGGTACGTTTCACTTATCCCTCTAATGGTATCATTCATCGAGCAACTTGACAGACACGGCATCTAGTTGACATTCACCTGGCGCCACACATCATCGAGATTATTGATCAGATTCGGAACTGGGCGGTGGTCTTGTATTTTCAGCCTTTCTCAACGATAAAGCTTGATCGGATGAGTAAGGCGTTCGGATGGAGCTTAGAAGAGGCGGAGAAGAATGTTGTACAGCTCATCCAAAACGGAAGTATACAAGGACGTGTAGACAGTCAGAACAAGGTGCACTCTTTTTTATTCGTACTGTGTGCGATCTAACAACAGAGGCAGATTTTGTACGCGAAGAAGACAGACTACCGTGCAGACCTCTTCGCTCGGACTATTAAGGCTGCAGCAGATACTCAAGCCACGAATAGGAAGTTACTTTTGAGGATGAAGCTGTAGCTTTCCATATTTTACCACTTTATATGGCTCGCTCACATGGTTTTAGGCAACAAGCCGAATTGGTAATCAAGCCTCCAAAAGGGACGACAAGCTCGGCTATGATGGATATGTAACCGAGGTTCGAATTGCATAGTTATCTGTCTGTGTCCACCCCACCTTTTGAGGGCCGTGATTGTCACCGTCTTCCCCAATGTGAAAGATTTTGCATGTTTTCGGATTGTACGCCATACTTCTTTTCTCTAGAGCATTATGCTTTGAATCCCTGTCTATCTCCGCATTTAGAGAGCGCCAGACAAGGATGTTGATACGTCATCGTGGCACTGACCAGATTGACAGTTGCGTTGTCGCCGCTATGCCACTTAATGATGCCTTGGATAGAAATCGTCATTCGTACTCTCCAATTGTTCTGGACGTGTCTGTAATTACCAAAACTAAATCGACACTCATCCTCCATTTTTTTCTATTATCCGTATACCGCGCAGTATTAAACGAGCATTAAAGGCCATAGACACACTGATGTATGTATCACTTTGACGAATGATCCTTTGTCTCTTCTACTGAATCATCATAGACGGACATCATCGTACCTCCTTAACTTAATCATGACTTCGAAGATTTGCTGCTACTACTACTAATGATACTCCTACTACTTGGCGTTTGGTGCAGTAATCCGGTGTCCTGTCGTTTTGAGGATGTTTACACTCTTTCTCCAACTTGACGGCTACTAGTCTTTGTGCAATATAAAATCGACACTCCAACAAGAAGTTCCAAGATGCTGGCTAGTGGCATGATAATTTTTGCTTCGTCCATAACGAGGAATGCTATGTAAGAATACTTTACCCTTTGACTGCTGTGTAAAACTTGATCATGACGTTGACAGAATTGAAGGGTCCGGTGATCAACTGCTCTACATTGATTGTGTGATCTAATCTCAATTATCAGCACCTGTCCTTTGTATTGTAAACATTCGACGACTCCATAAGATGCATGTCAGCTTTGAACTAAGAACCTTACATTTCTGCCCTGCCTATCTCTCCATTTTGCCCCATGGCATCTAACTTTGAGCCACCCGTTCCATTGGACAACAAATTAGGAGTTGCATTCATTGGTAACCTCATTGCCGCGGTGTGAGTAAATTTGCTGATTCATTTTCTCGTTATCTAAATGAATGAGCAAATATTCTAGCTTCTATGGGATTACTTGTGTCCAGACCTACGTGTACTCCAGAAAAAGTGAGCGAGATCAAAGTTGCTTTAAAGGATTGGTCAGTGTCATGGTACATGTCGTTCTACTCCATTAATTCAGATTAACCCAGATCTACTTTCTCTGGTGTGAAATACCGTAATGACGATCCACGGTTCGGTACTCATCAATGTATCTGCAGGATCCTGGATACTCTTCACCTGGCATTCATAAGTCATGGATTATATTATTATATGATATCCAACTTCGGAAACCCTGTCGCCCTCATGTCGCCCTCTTGGTATACCTTGATATACTCCTAATCGAGTGCCTCTAATGTGAAATGCAATAGGAGTGTTCTGGTGCGCCAACTCATCTGTGTGTGTTGTTGTCCTTGGCGGTAACTTTTCTTTTTTACCAACAGGCTCAAGTGTATGTTACGGTATTGGGTTTTCATTATACACTCATTGTCTTGGAGGCGTGACATGGAATATGCAGTGTATAAACGATTTTATTATTAGATGGTATGTCTAAATCTACAAGCTGTTGTAATCAGCTCATCGATCTGATGACAATTAGTATCTTCGGACGTCGTGTCTGGTTGAGTACGGCTGCTAACTTTGAAAGCTTAGTAGAAGTGCTAAAGAAGTACAGTGACTGGCAAGAATCCCCTCATTGTAGTTTCTGTTGTAAGTCGATTGCTCTGGCACCGCTGGGCACTTAGCAAACAAGAATGGCAGGGTATGACATCATTATTGACATTCGGTATAATCCCACTCTCCTCTTACAAGGATGTCCTAACCCAACACTATGATTCTGTAGGATCCGCTTTCGGTGAGCCAGGACAGCCGCGTTCTTCTGAAACCCTGACATGTTTCCTAGTATTTGCCTCCCTTGCGTTTGTGTCAAATACTCAAAAGGAGTCTCACTCTGATTCTTGTACATCAGGTTCCATGAGACGTTTTCGGGTTTCAGTAAAATTTCTGTTGAGTTAGGCAAATGGCCTCACCTACTCTTGTACGCTGATAGACTGTAGTACCTTCTATATTTGGCCTTGGGGAGCAGTGTAGTGGCGGACCTTCTCATTGCCAGCTTCCTCTGCATGAACTTATGGAAACAGCGCACTAGCTTTAACAAGTGAGTAGAAGCTATAACGTATGACACAAGCTCATCCAAGATCAAGGACAAATTCTCTTATCAGGATGTTGATGCTGTACACTATCAATTCAAGCAAGTGACTTCAATCTACGATTCATAAAACGCGCTCACGAGGACAAGATAGCCCTTCTGACGACGTGAGCGTCTTCGATACTCTTGATCAACCGTCTCCTACTTCACAACATAGTATTTGTTCTACAACAACCTTTATCACATACGCCATCTGGCCAAATGATTTCATATTCATTGGGATTTACTTCTGTCTGAGTAAATGTAAGTCCCTTTTTTTTATTCCTTTCAATTAACTGACGAAGTATGTCCAGTGTTTCTCAACAGCTTATTGGCAACGTTAAACAGCAGGGAGATCCTTGCCGAAAAACTTGGCGGAGTCAAGACTTTCTCTGATGTATCCTTTACTGCGACCGAGGCAGGGAATACACGAGATGATGAGCATCGACCAGTATGTGCCGGATTCCTCAATCTTCCTAACCAATATCGCTTATCCATCCCCCTACTCCAGTCTTTGCTCGTAAACATTAGCCGAGAAGTGACCATTCATTCCTGTCGTCTTAATGTACAATGAATATGTGAAAGAATTTGGTGGGCATTATTACGGACGACCAGACAGATACTTGATTTTTTGATGATACACAAATCATCGTCAGTCGTATATCGAAAGGGTCCTTTGGAAGCACTATTTTCGGATTGCGTATAAAAAACCATCGTAGCCCTTCTCTCCAACAGTTCCAATAGTTGTGGCGTCAACTTCCTTGTCACCTTTTATTGCTTCCAATAAACTTCTGACTCCATCTACACTGTCGTCATGGTACGAAGGTTCTGCGACTTTCCCATCACGGACAACGTTGTCTACAATCTGTTGCTCATCAGATAGCTATATTATATCTTATGTATTGGCTCACAATTACGCCGTTTTTACGGACCAATCCTTTAGCTTTGGTGAAGTACGTTGCATTTGAAAGTTTGTCCGCATCAATGAAAACCAAGTCAAAGAGGACATCAGGTTGAATTCTCGCAAGAGAGTCTACAGCTTTGCCAATCATCACCTCGACTTTGGAGGAAAGACCGGCACTAGCGATGTTATCTCTCGCAACCTGCGTTCCCATCACATCATGTGAACCAGATCAGGTGAGTGTAATGGATATGATCGGCTTGCCTTTGCGTGTTTCTCGCTCAATTCTAAAGTAATCATTTTCCCATCATAGGGAAGGGCCCTGGCTAGCCATATGGTAGAATACCTGCATAGTAGAAATCAGTCTAAATGTGGCAACTTTGGATACATGATCCAGACATGTGTCTCACCCTCCGAGAGTGCCAACTTCCAAGATACGCTTTGCATTGATAGATTCTGCCAAAAGCTTCAAAAACTTCCCCTGTGTGGCACTGACCGCTATCTCTGGTAGGCCGTTTGCTATGTTATTTGCGAGTACCGCATCAAGAATAGAATCCTTCTCATGGAGAAAAGAATTGTGGTATTGGTCGGACCTTGACCAGTTTTCTTCAGCAGCCGAGGCGGGCGTTTGTGGATACATGAGAATGAGTAATTCCTGATTGGTATGCCAGTGAAATGAGCACAGACACTGTACAGTATTGAATTATCTGAAATATATGCATCTGACAAGGCCACGTGAGATCTATTTTTGACGTCACATCACCCATTCTCGCTCTCTCCGTAGCTCCTCTGCGCGACGATCAACGACGTGCTTCACCTCATTACCCCAAATGTCCCTGGGTTGCTTGATAGGCTCCTCTAGGCTTCCACTTTCTTTGTAGTGCTTTTCCGCTTCTACAAAGTCCATCACGACGCAGTTGTCAACCGTCAAAGGTTTCGCTATGTCCCACCTGACAAGGACGGGCCTAGAAGGAACATTATGAGGTGGAATGACGGAACGACCACGATGAACGTCCTCGAATATCAATGATACATCATCTTCATCTATTGGTAGCTTGCTAGCGTGATATGTGTCAGACTTTGCCACGGAAAATGAATGAACAACACACTTGATGACCTCCCCGGTCAACTTGATTTCACGATGCAGGAGGTCACGTAAGAGGCGTTCGTAGAGTTTCTTTCGGTTCTTGATGGGAAGGGGGTTCAGAATTGGCTTTCCAGCGAGTTCGCAAAGGATATAAGTTGCAACATGAAGGCCAAAAATCGATGGTAGGGGTCCTAGAAAGAATGAGAACGTGGATATTTGTACAACGTCAACAACTGACCGAGAACAGGTAGGATCCGAACTCTAAAATCGTCAAAAGCGCCGAGCTCTTTGACTGGGCCTTTCTGGAATTCCTCCTCAGGAAGGGGGAGTAGTTTGACATCTCCCGGAACCTCAGTCGAATAGACAACAGGGATACCTGACGAGACACCTTGTAAACGCAGCCGTCGCCGCACAGACCGGGCCAGAGGGTCGTATATTGTACTAGAGATATCACTGATCTGAATTCGTGTAGGATCGCATTTAGCTCCAGCACCCATGGACGAGAAGACCTGAGCTAAGGCAATCAGCTTCGAAAAAATTGGCACATTGTAATTATACCTTGATTCGATGTTCATGACAATACTTGAGAAGGTCGACCTTCGTCGTGATATTGTCAATGGCATCTACAATACATAACATGAGGGATCAAGAAACTGAATTTTATCTCAAACGCACCAATTACCCAGTCGGCATCGTCGAGAAGGTCCCCACCTTCATCCTTACGCCATATATCTATCCGTGCATCAACCTCGACCCATCTGGAAATTTTCTTTAGAGTCCGTTCAATAGACTTGACTTTGGGTGTTCCAACGTCGGTCAAAGTAGCTGTCGCGTGACGATTCAAGGATGAAAGTGTGACATAGTCAAAGTCGACGAGCCGTATCCGAGAGATACCTCTTGAAAGACGTCTTGGCAACATTCATTACGAAGTCTACGAAAAGACTCACGATCGAACTAGCATGACTGCTGCCCAGCTCCCAACGCCTCCACAACCCACGACCACAACCTTCCCGCGTCGGATATTGGTCATTCCGTCGTTCCCAAAGAACGCATAATTTCGCGCAAGTTGCTCCCTGATGAGTTCCTCATCATAGTCTCCCGAAATGTCTTCCGACTGCTTAGTCGTGGGTGACGGAGGAGTGTTGTGGACATAACTGTTCACGTCAAGACTCGATTTCTGGGTCGACAGTGAGCGGTTAATTTCTTCCGAGAGGTGCTTTCGTCTTTCTCTTCTGGAATACGCTGAATATGCCGAAATCAAGCATGCGGTAGCCACAGAGGCGCCAACGGCAGTAGCAATCAGTTGGCTCTGGTGTGAGTGAAAATTCATCATTTTTTCTCCGTGACACGTCACGACAATACTAATCTAATTTTCTCATCACGCCGCGCCTTCAACTCTTTTTGGGTATCGGTACGAGCAGATCGTGTAGCACTTGCTCGTTCTCCTTTTCAGAATGGTGTTGTGATGCGTAACAGGCTTGAATTGTCTGAAGAGAGTGGAAAACAATATTTGACAAATCTATGTTTGATCGCCGAGTCATCGATCAGTTGATAATTGGTTTTGTTGGTGTTCTTGAAACAAAACACCGTATGCCTGACTTATCTTTCCTAGACATTATCAATGTCTGTGACAATACTCGCGTTCACCAACAATCTCCAATACCATCCATCTACGATGAAGAGCTGCTGGTCCCACTGTATCTATCGGAGTCTCCTGATAGCCCGGTCATTGGACTACTTCGACCCGTTATCCTCGAGCAGCTAGTTCTCGAAAACCAACGGAGTCGCGAGCTCGGTATCCAGGAAATGTGGGCCTTCAATGTCGTTGAGACAGCCTACATACCGCGGAACAATAGAAACCTCGGTCCATCAGTGTCGTTTTGCAGTTGGCTTAACTCTCACGTCAAACGCACGGCAGCCATGAAGGAATTATGTGAAAGGTGGAGAGATAGCTTGTTCTTTGAGGATGTCTGCGGACCAAAGAAGTGGCGTACGGAATTATACCCTATCTATGCTGACCCACTCGGTGTACACGATCATCCAAAGGATGTGAGCTCGGGTCAGGCACTCAACTTCGTTTTCGAGATAGAACGATCAGCCTGTGCCCTTTTTGGTTTAATCACGTATGGGGTGCACATGTCCATATACAATGAAGTCCAAGTGGATGGCGAGAAGAGCCTGCAGGTTTGGGTTCCAACACGTGCACGAACAAAACAAACGTCGGTTCTAACAAAGACTCGTTTGTATTGCGTAATGACTCATGAGCGGATACACGACAGATTTCCTGGACTCCTTGACAATACAGTTGCAGGGGGGATTCCAAGTGGTATGTCCATATTCGAGTCAATGGTGAAGGAATGCATGGAGGAGGCCAGTATCCCGGATTCTGTCGTACGGAAGTATGCACGTACCGTGGGAGCAATCAGCTACTTCTACAGGTTTCTTAACTCTGTTAACATGTAATCTGATCAGGAACTGACACATATGCCAGGACGTCTGCAGGCTGGCTTCAGCCCGAAGTAGAGTAAGCGTTTACGGGGGTTTCCATTTTATTCCAGAAACCAACAATACTAAAGATATGTCTACGATATATGTATCCCCGCCGGCGTGGATTCGAAACTCTTTGAGCCTCGGCCCCTTGATGGGGAAGTTGAGTCGTTTGAAGTATGGGTTTTCTCCCTCTCCTCATTGTGACCATTTACCTATTTCTTAGCTTCTTACCTATGCTGAGGTGGTTCAGAAGATGCGTGCAGGGTTGTTCAAACCAAATTGTGCACTAGGTTAGTGCTTCGTTTACTTAACTTCTATTCATGCTTGACTCGCGTAGTTCTCATCGATCTTTTTATTCGTCTCGGCTACATTACGCCCGAGAATGAGCGCGATTACATGAAGATTATAACTCGTCTGCATGGAACATTTGACTTGGAACAGTGGTGAAGCCCTGAGACCGTGTGTACCATAGCAATAGAAATATAAGATTCGACAGCGTCGATGTTGGTAGAATGTTGACGTTTGATTTATAGAGCGATGATATCTCCACGTGCTTATGGGGCCAAATGTTCTATACTATTTTGAGTCCTTCAAGCACCTGAGAATTATCATAATTTGCCCGCACTATTCGCTTCCTCTGACGTTATAAATGACTCGGCAAGTTCGAAGTCCAAGGCCCTATTCTTCGTATCTCACCTCTTCTCCCTTTACTCCATGTTCTCGTTCGCCGTGAGAGTAGTGCAAGATATTGGCGTGGCTGTATGGGATGTGAGCCTCACCCTGGTCAATCTCGTCATGCCGAAACGTAAAGTTGGTAAAGTGACCCCTGCTGGGCACCCAGGTGCGGATGGAAAATGGCCAGAGTACATCCCTCCAAAGGAAGGTGACAGCCGATGTTCGTGCCCGGCTCTCAATGCGATGGCCAACCACGGTGTGTATTCTCGTATTCTCGATGTTTCTGATCGTGGACAATCAGCTGATAGGGTCCTTCCCACAGGCATCCTTCCACGCAACGGAAAAAACATTTCGTTCAAAGAGATGGGATCCCTAATCAACAAGGCATTCAACTTTGCTCCGACCTTCTGCTTCTTTGTGCCTAACTATGCTGCCAACATGTTGAAGAAGAATTATGACACGGACACGTTCGACCTCGTTGAATTGGACCTCCATAACGCGATTGAACACGATGCCTCCCTTGTTCGTGAGTTCTCACGTCTCATCCAACACGGAGTGGTCGTGTGAGACTGAGCTTTTATCTCTTCCTCTCTTTCAAGGGCGAGACTTATATTTCGAACCAAATCAGGCTACGATACATGTGCCTTATGTGAAGGAACTACTCGAATCTGCTACGGGAAAAGATGCCGATGGAAACGAGGTCCTCACGATATCCGACCTCTCCCGTCTATTGTCGAAACGCCGTGCCGAATCTCGAGCTGACAATCCCAAGTTCTCTCTCAGTCGAACTCATAAGATGTTTGGTAGCTCAAAGTACGCCCGTTTTCTGTACCCATGAAGACCGTGCTGACCCATGTCTTACTTTCTTCAGCTCTTCGACACTACTCACCATCTTTGGTGGTCGTGTTAAGGATTTAGAGACCATTTTGCTCGAAGAGCGTCTCCCTAATGGCTGGGAGTCTAGGATCAGGGAAAGCCAGGGTTTGACCCTTCTCACCTTCAACAGAACAGTGGCGAAGGTAGAGAGAGGAGTTGACGAGTCAGAGTTCGCACGGAAAACAAGCACTGCAGAGGAGGATCCTAGGAATTGAGGGATTCACGAGCCCAGATTCACTCCAACAGCCGGCGGAAGAGGCTGAACAACTGGACTCCAGGATGTTACAAACTAACTCAATAACATTCTTACTAGTA
This sequence comes from Termitomyces sp. T108, assembly GCA_017657275.1. Classification (NCBI taxonomy): domain Eukaryota; kingdom Fungi; phylum Basidiomycota; class Agaricomycetes; order Agaricales; family Lyophyllaceae; genus Termitomyces; species Termitomyces sp. T108. Next base: position 14,471 of record JAGGAU010008377.1, on the reverse strand, counting down.
CTTTGTCGAAAGTACCGACACCCTTTCGATGCGTCGCGCAGGATTGCGGTCTAAACTGTGTATTATTTTTTTGAAACAGGTGAGGCCCTGTCTGAAGGTGAAATGAAGTGTCTACGAATTCTGTTGTGCCTCATGTCCATACTTGTAAGTTATCACTCAAACAAGGCGACAGATCACTCGCCCTGAAGCTTAAGTCAACGTCGGCCTCAAGACTTTGTATTTCTGATACACGGTGTTTCCTTTTGCTTCTCCAAACCTTCTCCAGGAGCACAATATGGTTTTGTTTGTTCAATACTGCAAACCTTATCAACATATGACACAACGGTTGTCATTCTTTACTTAGAAAAGTCTGTGTTGACATACTTCTCTCCCACATTCGACCGAGGCCATTATGGTGACCGTTACGTTTGCGTCTTCTGCCGAAACTCATTTTTTATGTAGTAAATGTTTGAATAATCCACGATGTAGCTCCGATTTAATGCGTATGGTAAGTCTGTTCTTCCGAGCTATCATTTGTGAAGTCGTTGTCGATATCTCCCCCTCAATTGAAGGTTCCATTCCATTTGCCGCTCCTCGGTGCCCGCCTGTGTATTCTAATTTTTTAAGGTTTCTACAGGACCTTTCAAAGAACTTTTACGGCATGGGACCCCTCAAAAACCAAATTCGGATCGAATCCAACCATTGGTAAAGCCATCGTTGCAAATTCCAACCCGTCTCAACGTGCGTCCTGTGCATAGTTTGTGATTGATCGTCTTCAGTGAAAGTCTTTTCAGCTAGATAATCAGGTCGTGTCCTTTAGACGAGCTACAGACTCACCGAAGATCCATGGACTCCGTTGAACTTTTTGACGTGACATCCCGCAGAATCGCCAACGAACTCACTCCCATTTGCTCACTCCCTTCAGAGTTGCTGGTCAAGATCTTTCAATTTGGTCAGAACTTACAATGGGAAGATAACGAACTAGCTGGTTCCCCAACATCGCGGCTGGGAGCCGATCACTCATTTGAAGTCCTCGTAACCCATGTTAGTTCGCACTTCCGCGAAATCGCAATCGGAACACCCCAGCTCTGGTCAGACATCACTATATCCTCCCGTATCTCTAGTGCAGAGCTAGAAACATATCTGGTAAGGACCAGTGGGTGCGCGTTGGACGTGCGTATAGAAACTGGCCTTTACGTTCCAATGAACCCGCTCATGATAGCGCAAATTGATACAATTATAAATCATTCCAATCGATATCGAAAATTGGTCATCAATTGCGCTTTTGAGTCATCCGCGCAGTTGGTCATCCAGCGTTTCAGTAGGGTGGTCATGCCCAATTTAAAACATCTATCCATCGCAATCGATACTGTGGAGGGCCTTTTCCCGCCTGGTGGTAGAAAACCGTTCGGCGCTGAAATGCCATATCCTTCCTTTGTGCGGTTACGTGGTGTTTCGCTTGTGCTCTTTTGCGTGCAGTTACAGAATATTACGACACTTCACTTGGATCAAACAGTATTCACTCCAATCCTCTATTCCACCTTTCGACGGATAATCATCTCATCATCTGCATTACAAAATTTGTCTCTATATGGGGACCTATTCAGTTCGGCGCCGACACCGTGGACAGCACTGGCAATAGGGGACCCCATTCACATTCCGAAATTGCGCCGCCTCCGAATAAGCGGTGTCGGCGGAGAGATGTACAGCGGAATTCTTAGAGGAATAATTGCAGTATCCCTCACCTCAATCGTTCTGAAAAACCTCAAACAGTATGATCTGCAACCCTTCATGGCTTCGCCTTTCAGTTCAATTAAGTTTCCTCTGTTGCGCGAGCTTGTGCTAATTGACCCAGATATAACAAGTGATGAATATAATCAATTATTCTATACGTTTCCGAAAACGACTTCGTTCGCGATCTATCACAGAGAGACGGCAGACGTTCTCCGCCTACTAGCTGATGATCCCATTGATGGTTTCATCCCCTGGCCAGAATTAAACACCCTTTCGGTGTTAGTGGATGAAAATGATGATGTGGTTGCAGATATTGTAAAGCGACGCCGGGAAATCGGTTTTCCACTTGAGAAGATGAGGCTAGGCACTACAAACCTTCTTTCTTCGATGCCGCACTTCACCTGGCTTCGGAAACACGTCATTGTGGAGAGTTTTGTAACGTTTGGTGCTTGGCCAGTTGCAGATTTCAAGGACGACGAGGATATACTGTTTCAATAATTGTTGAGTAGTCACAAGCATGTCGTTCCAAGAAACCTAGTAAGCGTTATTAGGTGTCGAACTTTCCAGTGTCAGAAGTTATGCCTTAAGCTGCCTGACATCATGATAATCTAGATGATGAGAAGCACATTTTGACTGAATACTGCAGTGCCTTAGGACTTTCTTCGTGATATTCTAAAACAGTAGGAACTAGACTCAGAACTAGACTCGGAGGCTTTTTCGCTATCTGCTGAGAGAGTTCTGACCGGGAATGGAAGGAAGCTTATAGTACTTTGGCCTCGTGTGATTTCTCTGAAATAACATCTCTGTCGCCAATCATTCGGCACCTTCATCGGTCGCAATGTGGAGCTTTGTACTAACAAGTTTACAAAAGATGGTTGATCACCTTCGTACCAGAACGGGTTTATAAAGCCGTAGATCGTGATGACAATCGTTTCAACGACTCGTGAATTATCGGAAAATGTGTTACATGCGATTTCTCTACAATAGATACGCATGCGACCATCAGGTCCTTACAAAGCGGGAGAGGGTGAGTTACCCCTTAGAAAGTGGCAAAAGGCCGTACTGAGGCATCAATCATACAGGTGGATTGTTACAGTCGAAACTGTATCAGTAGCTCATTCCATACAAAAGAAAAACATGACTGCCACAAAATCTGCCCGCGATTGTGAGTACCATCACTATATCAGAACTTATCAGTCATCTCCATGTCAATAACATTAAACAATTCAATATCAGTCGCATTGAGGAGGTACCGGTTATCTACCGTGTACTCGAGTCAAGGTGTCCAACATGCATTTACGGCCTCCGTTGAAAATTTCCAAGAAGACAGGGTATTCTCGGCGAGTTACATGGATACTTAGCAGATAATACAGTGCGCCACATTGGATTTTGTAGCCTTGCCAAGAATTCAGATCATACATATTTGTTGAGGTACGATCATGTATATGTGTGTAACAGAGAAAGTGTATATTGATGGATGTTCAAGACAAAGGTTCGAATCTCTGTGACCGGTCACACTAGTCGTAAAACATGTCCCGCGTTCAGTGCGTTTCTCCTTTCCCGGAGACTCATCTCACTCCTACGTGTTCCGGCAACAGAAATTGGGTACCGAGATTGTAAATTCATTCGCTCTTACAAAAAATATTTTTGGAGTAAGGAACAACAAATTTATGGAATGAACCTATAAACGCACATAACGTATTGGCAAAGAATGCAAGGTCTGAGTATTACAGCCGTTTTCATAACGACAGGCCCCTTCGAGTTCCGCTTGTTTACTTGTTTAATTGATCTCTACGTCATTATATAATACGGCACTAGACGGCACTGACAAAATACCTCTGTCGTTGCCCACCAACGACCTCTTCAACCACTGAATAATCGAGTTCGTCCATCACACCAACTGTCCTCTTTATTGCTACACCACCAGTGCGATGATGTGCCGTCCGGATGCGTTTGGTGGATCGATGCTGATTTCATGGTGTAGAATAAAACACAGTTTTAGTCCTCAGTCACTCGATATAACGTAAAGTTGACTGATTTATTACCTGTAGAATAAAACACAGTTTTAGTCTACAGAAGTATGTAAGTCGTCGTAATGTAAGTATGAACTAATTCTACTCACCCTCAGTCACTCGATATAATGTAAAGTCGACTGAGGGTGTTTGTTACGTATTCTAGAATAAGAGGAAAAATAAAATAAAGTTTAGGAACAAAGACTAACAAATACTGATTGCCTGACTGTGCGCCCATTGGCGCAGGGCATAACAGGAGGTATACCATAAAAGGAAGTAAGAGGTAATATGACGTACGTCGATGGTGGTGTAAGTCGATCCTCAACACTCCCCCTGACCTACACGACGGACTTGATCCCCATAAGGGTCATGAGGTAATCGTGTGTGGCTCTCGGTAGTGACTTGGTGCAGATGTCTGCAAGGTTTTCAGATGAGATATATGTGATACTTCTATGTCTCCTTCCTGGATTTGTTCCTGGATATAGTGATGCCGGATATCAGTGTGTTTTGCTCTTGCACGTCCTTTTGTTGATTGTGTGAGTGTGATGGAGGAGTTATTGTCCACCATTAGGGAGGCTGGGAGTGGTTGGATCATGTCAATTTCAGAGAGAAAATTGTGCATCCATAAGGCTTGCTGAGATCTGCAGGTCATTGCCATGTATTTGGCTTTGGTAGTGAACAGGGCCACAGTTTTCTGATGCTTTGAGCTCCAGAAGACCGGTCCTCCTGCCATCATAAAGATATACCTTGATGTCAACCTTCTTGTGTCTAAGTCACCTCCATAGTCCATGTCCACATATCCCATGGTGAGCCTCCCTAGATGTAACCTGTGAGGTTACCTGTCATATAGCCTTTGTGCTTACAGTGCATATTATACCTTAACTAGAACCCAACATGCACTGTTGATGCACATCTGTGGATTACATAAGATTAACATCTTGTATTCATAAAATATCTAGTCAATACTGATATTGTGGTCTGATTCAGCTACTGCATGATCTATGCAAGATTGTTCTATCTGTAGCCAATGGCTACATTTTTTAATCTTCTGCTGCCAGCTTTAGACTCTGGGCTCTTTTTACCATATTAGGCAACTCTCATCAACCTTTGTAACTTCTTTTTGCCATGTCAACATCTAGTTCTCATGGCTAAACCATCTGAGCAACCACCAAGTTTCTCAGAGCCAACAGCTGGCTCCAAACCCCCTGAGATTGTAACTGGATCATTACCTCACAACAACCTGATTCTATTGATTGGCATGCATGTGCAACTAATTACATTTGTAGTGTATTACATAACTCAACATCTCGTATTTATAATGTATCTAGTCAATACCGCGATTGTGGTCTGATTCAGCTACTGCATGAACTACACAAGATTGTTTTATCTGTAGCCAATGGCTACATTTTTTTCTTGAATCTTCTGCTATTGGCTTTAGACTCTGGGCTCATTACCACACTAGGCAACTATTATCATGCTCATCAAACTTTGCAACTTCTTTTGTGCCACGTTGACATCTTGCTCTCATGGCTGAACCACCTGGCCAACCACCAGGTCCTTTGGAGCCAGCTTCTGGCTCTAAACCCCCTGAGATGCCTTCAGCATTGAAATATCAGCCCCTGCCAAAACAGGATGACAAAGTGATGCTTGATATGAGTGAGAGCTTTGGAATGTCAGGTGGCCTATCCATATCATGGATGAAATTGATCTTGAACCCTGGTGCTGTCCCAGGGGATAAATTGTTTGCTTCTGGGTCATTGCTTCCAGCAACAAATCTAGCATCATTGATCTACCTGAATCTGCCCAAGAACACTATGCTTTCAGCAGGGGCAATGGGTGGATCTAGCCCATATGTGGACACTACCCAGGGAAGCATGCTAGCACATGGTACCCCATTCAGGACAATGCAGCCTGACCAAGGGGCTAAATGAGGACATGAAGTGTCATCAGAGCAGACAACAACCCCACAGGGAGCGGCCCCAGCCACAGTAGCCAGGCATACAGAGAGAGTAGAGGAAGAAGTACCTCCAGCATCTCCAATCATGGAGAAGCCAAGAAGAAGTGGCCAGGAGCCACCAGTGAGGTGCAAGAGCCCTGGGAAAGTTCTGGACAAAGTGTCTGAACTGGACTCCTCAGACAAAGAGAAGGGTGGAAGGTCGCTCTTGACTTTGTCAATCCAGCTTCAGTGGACCATTTTCCAATAGTCAGAAAAGAATTGATGCAGAAGCGTCTACAGCTTTATGTTGTAAAGCATCTACAATTACTGGATGATAGAAGCCAGCATGTATCTAGGGCTGATTTGATGAAATACATCAAACTTTTTATGTGCATTTTAAGCTTGAGCTTAATGAGTACATAAAGTGTAAGCAAGCCCAAGAGACAGCAACATCAACAGCCACTCCAGCTGAATTGGTAGACTACAACACAGTACTGTATCAACAAGCACTAGACATTGCAGAAGCAATGGGTATGCTGAATGTGCCTAGACAGGCAAATGAGTCTCAGCAGGACTATGAGAAGCATCAAAATGCTGTGCAACGGCAAGCTAATACTAGTGGACTGCCTCTCTGGGCATTATTAGAGGTAGAGATGGAAACATCCCATCCTGCTGGAAATGAGGTGGCAGAAGATCCACCTGAGGTTAGGACACCTTGTTGATGCATCACAATTAAGAAAGGAAGAGGAACACAAGGATCATGTTTCAGAAGAAACAGTGACACTGCAACATGTTGTGAGATGGGTCCACCTAGTGGACAACTGGAATGACCATGTTAATTACCAATGCATCTGCAAGCAAGACTTGTGGGATCAAGGAGAGTCATTAATAAATGACCAAAGTATAGTTTTCAAGGGGCATGATGGCATTATGCCCATAGATGATATGAGGCAACAATTTGTTATAAGGACTGGTGAGCCAGATAGAGATCCAGGGAATGAAAGTGGTGACAATAACCACCACAGTAACCATGGACAGGGTCATTGTAATAACAACCAGGATGGAAGAGATCATCGAGACAATTATAGACCCCCTGGTTGTCAACCAGAACCACCAGCATCTTGGGCTTCACAAGGTCCTTGTCCTGAATGCAGGACTGCAGAGCCTCAATATCAAGCTATAAGGGCATGGTCATTGCCCTCTCCTCATGATTTGCATGCTAGCACACTGGGAATGAATGAAGTGGTCAGGATCTACATGGATTATATGCATGACTGTCTGAATTGCTTAGTAGATAACTCTTCAGGAGTCAGGTTTAAGTTTCCTGATGGGGTCAAGCTCTGTTGAGCTGAAGGAAAGTATATCAAAGTGTATGTTAGAGGGCATAAGTTTTCCCAGTTAGAGGACTGGGCCATGGACATCTGCTACCCCCTAGCAGCATGCTGCTACAGAGGAGATGATATAGACCAGGAGTGCATCTTTGTGCTCTATGATTTCATAGAAGGGGAAGTGTGGAACTGGTTCCGCAGACATGTCCTACATACTTATTGGTACAAACAAGATTGGACCTTCAAGGAGGTCCTTGTTGGATTTTATAACTGCTTTGTGAATGCAGAAACTATGCAGGCTCATGAAGTCTTTAGAACAGCAGTATACAATGCCTAAACAAGCATACAAACCCTTTATGACAAACTAGTGGGCCATGCTCAGAATATGGCCATATACCCAGACAAGGTTACTATCAGAGAGACATTCCTGGATGGAATACCTACAGAGATGTGTCATGCACTAATATGTGACAATAACTTGTCACCTGAGGTCAACATGGTGACCAAATCCTTCACATACATGATACACTATGAGCAGTCTGCATGGACTGCAACTCATTATGATCAGCACAGCTTTTGACGTGCACCAGGACACTGCCAACCTGTAAAGGTTGGAACATTTTCAGCAAAACGTTCTGAAATGGAATGAAACTACAACCCATGGTCTGTAGTATGGCAGACACTGCCAGTAGGGCATAAACCTGGACTGGAACAAGCTGGTAATGTACCAGCAGCTAAGGATGCCCAGTATGAGCCTGGATTGGGCCAGCCTGGACCAAAAGTGATGTGGGATGTACTACCAATGGTAGTCTCTCTCAAGGCCACCTTTAGCGGTTAGCGGTGATGATGCAGGCTACAAGCCAGCTGGCAGTGTATGGTGGTGCTACAACTGTGGCTGTACTGGCTACTACTCTAAGGACTGTAAGGTGCTAAGAGCGCAAGTATGAGCTACCCATACAGCAGCAGCAGAAAGCAATGCAAAAAGCAATGCTGAGGAAGACTGAGTGGAACTCGTCAAAGACAAGGAGGTTCCTCAAGACATAGCTGAGCAATCTGCAATGGATGATGCTGAAAGCATCCAGATTTATAAAGATGAATATGTCACAGTGGAGGTATATGATAACAATTACTATGCTTGGGATGACAAGAAAGAGCATTTGTTTGCTCTAACCAAGCATCAAGGAGATTGACATGTCCATATGCAATGCGTGACACTACAGAAGGCAGCTGATAAGCTGCAGTGACCTTGTTATACTTCTCAGGAGAAGGAGTGCCTAGTGACCTATGTAGAGGTCAATGGACATCCAGCATAGACATTGTGGAACTCAAGGAATACCACTACAGGCATTATGCCCCAGTTTGCACATGTAAATGCAATCCACATTCATAAGTTGATGGAGCCACTAATGCTCCAACTGGGAACTGTGGGGAGTCATGCCATTATATAGTTTGGTGCAGGGGTCAAAGTTAAAACATCAGGACAGCTAACAAAGAAATATGTAGATATAGCAAACTTTGATTGCTATGATATGATAATTGGTATGCCATTTATGCATAAGAACAAAGTCAATCTCGACTTTGTAAATAACAAAGTTATTGTCAATGGAATACTGTTGAAGGCAGAGAGAGTTGTCCTGGCAGACACAGATGGTTGTTTACAACAGTACCAGGCCACCAAGAAGCATTGCAACAATCACAACTGACTAAAAAGTTGCAAGAACGCAACAGTGGAGGAAGTTGACAAGAAACTGGCTCCAATGGCCAGTTTACTGGCAGATGTGCTGGTGATACTAATGTCTGACTGAGGAAGAGTTCTAAGGAACTCTGGAAAGGAGGAATGGGCTGGACTAGCCAATTGTGGCTGATAAAAAAGCTGTCCTGACAAGGCCCATCTGTCAGGTTCCACTGACCATGGGGGCTTAGACCACTGGGTGATTTCTTACATAGCAAATGCAAAGTCTACATGCACAATTATTGTCACAAAGTGCAGGGCATATGGGGCCTGGAAGCAGGGTCTTAGCATGAATACAGGGAGAATGAGAGCGCTCTGGAGTATTGGGGAGGGAATTCAAGGTCTCAGAGCAAGCTCTGGGGTTCAAGGACAAGTTCCTGGATTTGAAGGCGAGCTCTGGGGCTAAGAGCAAGTCCCAGGGGTCAGTTCTGAGGGTCAAGTGGGTTATCAGGACTTATTGAGTCCTGGGGGGTTGGCCCATCCAGGGGATTACCAGAGGAGAGTTCCATGGATAGGGTAGGGCAGAGCAGGAAGAAGAGAAAGAAAAAGAGAGGGAGAGAGGAGAACAAAGACAGAAGGGTAGAATGTGGAGGAAGGAACCAAAGGGAAGTAAAAAATAGATTGAGAGATGATAAGGTAATAGAGATAGAGATAGTAAAGGGAACTAAGTATAAGGTGAGCAAGTAAATGGGAGGAGAAGACAAGTCAATGAGATAGAGCAGAGAGACGTAGAGGAGACAAGACAAACCAGTACAAAAGTTTTGCAATATCAACACTACTCTACTGAGTCTTTGTGGAGGACTTATATACTGACTACAAGTTTAGGAAGTGGCCTGGGGGACATAGAAGCAGAGGAGAGCACCATGGGTGTCAGGTAGTGTGCAGTCACTTTGAGGGTCACTGAGGTGCTGTGGAGTGGGTGATGTGGCATGACAGGGGGGTGTGGTGAGGCAAAGTGCAGAACTGATGTGTTGCAATGCATGACACATGATGCTGGGTGGTGCATGGTGCATTGGAATGATGTGCAGCAGTGCATGATGTGTTGTAAATGATGCAGGGTGATGTATAATACATTGAATAATGCATGTGATGTCATGCTGTCATGTTCTGGGGCCATCTGGAGTTGCCAGTGATGTCTGGAGTAGGGTCAAGGTAGTAGTCAGTGATGCCTAGGGTCAGGGATTGCTGGGGTGTTGATGTGATGGCTGTGTCAGGGGGTCAGTTGGTTTTTTTCCCAGGGATTGGGTTGTGTGAGTGGTCTCTCAGGGAGGGCATGTGAGATGGTCCAAGCCTGGGGTTCAGGCCCAGAGAGGAGGGTTGTGACACCATCCACCTGACAACACTTGTGCAAAATGAGTAGTGCTAGAATTGTTGGAGTGTCAACTGACAAGCTCCAGAGTGAAGGTGAAAGACCTTGTAATAGGTGAGGTTAACAAGCAACAACAGAGTGCTGCAAGTGTAGCAGAAATGACAGACAGCATAAGATCTTTTTGGGATCAACTAGTGCCACCACTGGACATGCAATGGGCCTATGACTCGCATATGCCACTAGAGTGGAACAAGGTTGTAGCCTCAATGGTGGCGCAAAGGTGGGCTGGGTTATGTTGATCTACTGGAGAAGTGTGTTGTCAACCCTGCGCTGATGAGATATCAGAACCATTGGAAGTAGCATTTGATGGATGCTTGCTAAAAGCAAAAAGCATGCAGTAGTTGACAAAGTCAACAGTATCAAAGCCTCCACTGAGGCTGAAGATGGAGGACACTGGGGAAGTGCACTTGCATGTGCTCATAGAACAATTCAAACCAGAGGTTCTGTTGTGCCAGAAGCATGTAGACAAAGGCAAAGCCAAGACAAATGACTTACTGGACAGGGACATTCCATGATTGCACCAGCAATGGCAGCATGAATTTGTAGATATTGTATATAGAATGAAGGAGGAGCTTCCCTATTGGATAAAAGTGAACCATGAAATTAATCTCATAGACAAGACCAAGTAGTACAAGTACCATCTTCCTTGCTGTCCATGAGCACTGCAAGAACTTCATGAAAAGACAAACAAATATATCAATGCAAAGTGGTGGAAACCATGACCCATGGTGCAAGCAGCACCTCTATTGTGTATTTCCAAGAAAGATGAGACATTATGGACTGCTCTGGATGCACAACAGTGCAACAACACCATTGAGGATGTAACGCTGCTTCCTGATCAGGAGGTGATTTGCAAAGATGTTGCAAAGGCCAGATACAAGTCAAAGATTGACCTGATGGATGCATACAAACAAGTATGCATATATGTGGAAGACATACTGAAAACAGTGTTTGCATCCCTGATGGGGACATTTGTCAGTAATATTATGCAGATCGGTGACTGTAATGCACCAGCAACATTCCAGAGGTCAATGACCTCAATATTCCAAGATTTTATTGAAAAGTTTATGCACGTCTATCTAGACAATATTTTTATATTCTCAGATTCCATAGAAGAACATGAGCAGCACTTATACATCATGTTCAAATGACTGTGCAAAGAGAGCCTATACCTCAAATGGAAAAAGTGCAAATTGTATACACATAGTATTGATTGCTTAGGGCACATCATAGATGTGCAGGGTATTCACTCAGATTCTGATAAACTCAAACATATTTGAGAGTAGTGAACACCACAGAACTACAATGACATCCAATGGTTCATTGGACTGGTAAACTACATTGGTAATTTCTTACCAGATGTGACCACATACATAGGCCCTTTCATGGCCATGACCCAGAATGGGTTGCTGTTTCACTAGCAACCGCTGCATCAGCAGTGCTTTGAAATGATAAAACAAATCTGCACTAAGATGCTAATTATTTGCGCAATTGATCTGCATATCAATGAGCCAATATGGCGCTCATCTGCAACATGTCAAAGATGAGTGTAGGGGCCATGTTTGGCCAAGGAAAGACCTGGCAAACCTGCAGACCTGCAGGATTCATGTTGTGCAAGTTTACTACTGCACAATAGAACTATGCCATTGATAAGTACTTGGCTGGGCAGGGTGCACTAACACTGATTTCAACAGCCTCATTTGGCATCAAGATTATCTGGTGCCTCAATTAGATTAAGTGCTATCTTATCAGCAGGGGCTGAGGTCCCCGATTAGAAGCCTTGGAACCACAGGAACATCACAAAGCAGCTCTGTACTTTTGGCAGTCTAATGGCACCTGCTCCACTTTAGCGACCTTGTCTGATGTCTGGCAACTTCCTTCTCTTGATGGTTTCAGGCCTAGATGACAGCTCCCCATGCATGTACCCCCTTATAGTCTTTGGTTGCAGGGTCATTCAGCTGGTGGACAGACGCTGTTGGCAACTTGGGCAATTTTTCAGGTTTCATCCCTTGTAACATAATTCTTGAAGTTTTTGACACATGCCGCTGGTGACTTCTTTTCCATTCTTTATGCACAAAGTGTATTATTTTCACTTACCTTATGTAGTTAGCAACAGTGACCTAGCACCTTATAAATACTGTACTATGTGGTAGCACCAGGACAATAGATCCTCCACCATTTACATCTCATTCTAGCAACTCTTGTTCACCCAGTTGCTAACTTATCTGCTCTCCTCTAACTTCTTCTTAGTTGCTAAGGTTGCTATTTGGCTAGCACCTCCCTTACACCAACAATATTAGTTGCCAAACGTTCCTCTCAGTTAGCGCCTTCAATTACCAGTGGTACCCCAGGGTACATTAGCATTTTCATGTTGCCAGAAGTCCCACACACCTGTACTTATGGCAGGATTTTGGTTTAGTAGCAGTCGCTAAGCAATTGTCTCTTTAATCTTTGTTATTCATTTACAAGTTCTTTCCCTATGAATAACTGGGACCTCTGCCTAGGACTCTCATATATCTTAGCACATGCCCATTGCTACTCCACCAGAGGCGCTAGGTCACAGTTTGTTACTTACAGTACCTAGCAACTTTTGGGCGTCATCACATACACAAGTTAGAGGCACTTGCTATCTTGGAAGGCCTCCTGAAATGGGAGGATAAGTTGATGGGATACAAGATCTATATCATAATGGATCATAAAGTGTTAGAGTTTTTCAAAACTCAAGTACACTTGTCTCCATGACAGCATCAATGGATTGACTATATGTTGCACTACCAATTTGACATAACCTATGTCAAAGGAGAACTGGATAAAGCTGCAGACTGCTTATTGTGATACTTTGAGAGTGGTACTCATGAAGATATTCACAATGTCTATGACTTTATCCAGGTGGACAAGCGTATTGATCCTGAGGGCAAGGATCTGCCGTTGCACTGGTTCCAAGAAATAGTGGAACATCACATAGAGATCCAAGCCATGCAGGCTCACAAATTGTGCCATAGCAAACAGCTCAAAGAGCAAATCAAAGTCCAAGACCTTGAAGCTCAAGGTCTTGTTGAAGCTTAGCTGACTGCTGTGTGGCCAGTATTGAATGCTGTTAGGACCCTGACCTGGGGGGCTCCTACCAGAGCAAACAACCACCTGGGCAGAGATGATGCCAACAACAAGTATGTAGAACCAAGGATAATCAAATGTAAGTAAACAAGGAAAGGGATGACTGAGAAACTCAATAGTAAACCAGGAAACTAATGAATTAGAGGCAGATGAGAGGAAGCAATGAACAATCAAGAGGCAAACACAAGTAATAGTAATCAGGAAGTCAAGTAACAATCAGGAATATCAAGGCTAGGGAGTAGCTACCAACTACCAGACCTTATATAACTGTAGATCACTACCTAAAGGGGAAGCTAGAAGTGATCTGAGTCAGGTGGAAGTAATTTGGAACAAGGAATCATGGATGTGACTGAGACATGGATGTGGCTGAGACCTGGATGTGGCTGAGACCTGGATGTGGCTGGATCTAGATGTGACTGGATCTAGATGTGGCTGGATCTAGATGTGGCTAACACCTAAATGGGGCTGATCTACCAAGGAGGGATCAGAGCTGGAATTTGATGGGAGGGAATGGGTGGGGGTCCTGACAGATGCATCATCCAAGGAGGATGATTTGACAGTTGGACAGGTGCTAGGAAATTCTGACCCTAGTCCTGTAACTGCGGAGTTTGGAGAGCACAGTTGTGTGCATGTATCTGGCAAGAATACTCTAAAGATACCCTATTTGTCAAGATATTCAACAAATCCAAGGAGCATCCATGCTTTGCAATTGAGCAACAGCTCATATATATAATAAGCCCAGCAGGGGCAAAGGTGCTTTGCATACCATGGAAAAGATCATTGATCATGACAATACTGGACCAAGCCCATACCATTGTTGGGCACTTCAAATACCAAAAGATGCTTGAATACATGTGTCAATTATATTGATGGTCTGTAAGGGCGACCTCTGGGGGTTGCGGCTAAGTCATGCAACTGGCAGAGAGTTATCCGAAGTGTATTAGAATGGTACCATACAACAGGAAATGTAGCTAATTACCTGACAGAGGGGAATCCAAAGAGAACAAGTCTAAGAACTCCTCTGCCAGGGTGCGGCACATCAGGTGCAGGTGTGGAGGTGTGGGAACGTACTGTACAGCATGACCGTGCCTAAACCCTAACCCTAGAGGAGGTCTGGAAATCTCTGGACTGTTCCTGGACAATTGTGGAGGACCCAAAATGGAAATAGCTCTAGAGCATCCCAAAATGGAAGTCCGGAGATCTCCGGACTTATCAGGGGACTCCTCATTCCCTTCCTTTTCTACTCTTTATTCCTTCATTCTCCTTT
>JAGGAU010008376.1:0-32904 GCA_017657275.1 Termitomyces sp. T108 | reverse complement strand
TCTTGTTGAGTGTGTGTTTATGGACTTCAGTTGGCTTTACCCTAGAGTACGACAACCTCTGAATAGAAGAGAGTAAGTAACGAGAGAAAAAGATGGAAGATGAGGTTCTTTGCAAATGGTTTTCGGTGTTTGCCGATAATTACCCTTTGACCCATAGTGAGTACTTATCTTGTGAACAATGAGCATAAAGCAGGACACCCTAGTTAGGGCCTCGATCCATAATCCAGCTCCCCCCTCTTCCGTTTTATTGAATTCCACACTTACTTCTTCTACGTCTCTCACATACTCTACAACGTCAGGGAGCACTATACTGGGTCCTGGAGCACTATCTGGTAAGGCTATTCTTGCCTTGGGAAAGCTCACCCTGCGTGGTGCAGAGTTTATCATCATTAGACGACGTCTCCATGTCATCGCATCCAAGTTTCCAATTGCAGACGCAGCATATATCGAAGGAATTGAGGAGATGTATGATGACTTATTAGAGCTATCGAGGTTTGTTCATTGATCTTTCCCAACTTCAATGGATAATGAACAAACATCAGGCCGGGCTTATATGCAAACAAAGTTCGAGACCGAGCCCTGCAGATAATTCTAGTACAGATCAGCAAGCGACAAACTCGGTACATTGTTCATTGTTTGCGTAAATGGCCAGACATCGAAGTTCTGATATTTCTGTCGGAGTTGATGACACTCTTTGATCCAATCAGGTGCATTTTCTGACATCATATTTCCTCCAAAATTTTGTAATTTGGGACTCACTACGAAGCAGGCTATCTTTACCCGGGGCACGGGATGAAATCAACATAAGAATCTATCAGACCGCCCTTCCTCCTTGGGAAAGCCATTCTCTGGTGCCCCTTGTCGAATTCATAGCTCTCTTAGTCAAAGTATTCAACTTATCCGAAAGTCCAAGGCCATGCTATGTTGTCATACTGGACTTTCTTCTCCATCTGTATGCAACCAATTTTCATGATTTTTTGGCCGAAACAGAACGTGATGCTATTCATCGCACGTCAATTCTTTATTCTGCATGTGTCTATCTCCTAGAATCTATTTGTGACATCAAATCTGGTGTAGACTTGTTATTCAAACATCCTTTGGGCGCGTTGTGGCCAATGCGGCCTCAACTGCCAATCACCATACCCCTGGGTCTAAACCGCATTGCTCAACGTCTAAACTCTTGGGACAGTATCTCACAAGAGATCGTATACTTGCGATTGCGTACAACATCTGCCATGATGATGGACTTCACACGGTCCCTCGATGAATCTGTGATGCATGACATTTGTACCGATTCAATGGAACTTGCGGCGTAAGTGGTTACTTGATCGTTCATCCTACTCGCAACATTAAATAATAGGTGTAAAACCATGGGTATGGAAGTTAATATTGAAGCATTGAAGTTATTGTATTTGTTTTCTTGTCGTGGAAAAGTCGCGGCCCAGAGCATCATTCGAAATCACCTATTAACGCAGACTAGGGAACACAGTATCCAAATCGTCTCAGAAATCATAAAAAATCTAGCTCTTATACTGTATGTCAAAGGCTTTCTAGCCTCTGGTACTTCCATAAATCATATGAATTCCTAGATCAGAGAAGACACCGGAATCCAACCTTTTTTACAGTAACTGGGAATCCAACCTTTTTTACAGTAACTGGGACCTAAGCGACTTTGCTGTCTCCAGATCTGCAGCCCATTTTAAGTTCCTCCACCTCTTCCGGAATTTGGCCAGAAATGATGAAGCGCTCTTCATCATCATTTTGGCTGCCGATGTCCTCGGTCTCATGCGCCCTTTCCTTGAGATCGAGCTTCGAGGCGATCCTGAAAGACAGATAGCCATCCACTCGGAAGATATGCTTACAGTGTACGACTCGCAAGACTACTCTCTCCTGCAGTTGATCAAGAAGTATGGTCATCAATCGCTACTGCAACCTGTGCCACTAGGACGTGCGGATGCTCTGAAAAAATATTGGAGGACCATCTTATGCCAAGCTTTTGACGTCTTCTTGGTTCGCAGGAGACAGTCCATCTCGCAATGGATCATTGATTGAAATGACTTCGACGAGAATGATGATGTTGCACAACACTAGGTAGATCAGTCACTCGAACACTCCGTCTCGATAGTAAAGAACTGTCACCGCGTTGAGAAGAAATGTTCGAAGGGACTTTGGAGAATGGCTTTTAATCCATCACACTGCCAAGGATTCTTATATTTATTTTCACGATAAATCTAAAACTTTCACATGAAGTATGTGACACACTTCTTTCCATTCGTAGTATGTACGTTTTCTGTGAGAAAGAAACAAGTTAAGTACGGACTATCCCCGGTGAATTCGTACAGACTGATATAAGACTCCGAGTTGAGATCTGATATACATTGGCAGATATCTATAAGTACGAGATACACCATCAACAGATTAACGAACAAAACGGACCAGATTCAGAGCTCGAATGTATCTGTACCTCTCTACTCCTCTCCCACCTCCATATGTACAAGCGCGAGACGTTCGGACCGCTACATATCGATTCTATATTTTTCACTTGTGCCTTGGGATGCTATCAGGATCTCGTCTACAAGTTATCATTTCCCACAGTACAGCTGATATCGATGGTCCTCTCTGCAATTTCTTCTAGCTACGGGCCCAACTTCTGCGAGAACATGAACATATAGGGTCTCGCCTTTCCCAGAGAGGCACAAATATGGCACAAGGACAAAGTGAGTATTTTGCTTTTGTTTGACTTTGATGGTCCCTCTTGCACCCGATCTCACCAAGACAACAAATACACTTACGTGATTGTGGATGTTAGTGTTCTGCTACACTTTATGACGTGCGATCATTCCGTGAATCGATGACAATCGGGCTTACCCGAGTCGCAATCAATATCCATTTCCCCCATTCTCTCAGAGCGCGCGCTCACCAATTTGAGTCGTCTGCGGTACGCAGTACGTCCCTCGAGTTGATCTGAATCGGCCGAACCCCCGCCGCAGGCTGAAAATATCGACTCCTTCATTGAATCTGCAGACGTGAGCCCGGCGGCCTCGCGATTCCCAGCCAAGTCACAAGTTTTCCCCTTGAAACTCATCTGTGCCTTCCATTTTTTCTTAAATCGCTCACTGACGTGAAAGATGTTCGGCGCTATGACCCTTGCATTAATTGAAAACCGCCATCGATATAGCAGACCTGAGAATAACGTGAACACACGCGAAATCGGACTTCGATGCCCGTAAAAACTGTCATATATACAATATCAATTAACCCTCGAGTGTATGATATGTAGGTAACCTCGTTCAAGTATGTACGACCCAGCATGGGTAAACAAGAAAACGGTGGTTAGATGGCTATGGTACATGTCCGACTCATTATTTAAGATGTGTGTATATGTAAGAGGACGCCCGACGATGATAGCGGAGTGTTCATCGTACCGTGACGGAGATGGTGGAGCGAGGACAAGCACAGGGAAAGCGCAGGCCCAAGAAGCCTAAATGAAATGAGTATACGTATGAAGATAACGTCCAAAACAGCAGAGAAGAGAAGGTTTTCAAAACAAGGCGGGATAAATAATACACAAATCTTTCATCTATTCGATAAAGTTCAACTTCCATCGCAGTGCTTCCACATCTTGACGTAATCCCTATACGAAACAGCATGGTTCAGTCCCGGAATAAAGAAGAGCATGAATGAGAGAGAGTAAGAGTGAGACGTACACTACCATTCCTCTATCAAAAGCATTAGAAGGCCAAGTAGGTAACCACTGGCTCTCCGCCTTCGCGAAGTCGCGCATTGGATTCTGTGCATGGTCGAGCCACGGCTTGTTCCCTTGGCCTTCAGGGAACCACCCGTTCGTCGATCCCACCGCGACGTTCATGATGAGATAGAATTCTAGAGATTTCGGTCGATCAGCACGGCAGCCTTGTATGGGAAGTACATGTATCCGTTTAGGAATAGACGCACCCTGATCGAATGGCGTTGCGTTGGTACCGTTGATCCAAGGGTTCTGCAATGCAACGAGGGAAGACCCATTGAAGATAACCTGTGGGAAGTCGCCCCGTTGGAAGAATGGCTCGTTGAAACGCAAGTCGAGCAACGTGTGCAGGCGCGTGTCGACGGAGATTCGTCTATATATGGTTATAGCCCGAGTTTGTCAGCCGATCGTCAAGCGCTGTCTCGGGGAAAAGGTGACGTACAGGAATGAGTCGGTCCATTCAAGCGAGTATGTGTGAAAGCCGTCACTGAATGGCTTGCGCTTGTCGGACCACCAGGAATAGCTCTTGTCGACGCCATCTAGTCCTTCTGCCGGGCCCCAGTTCAGTGAGCCTTGGACGTAGTTTGCGCCGCTGAGTCGTGTATAAAGTCAGTGAATTGCTTCCGTAAAGGGAAAGAATACCCACCGAGCGGTATAACGTATCCCGTTCCCGCGAGATTCGACGATATCTATTTCACCTATAGAAAAAGGGAGCTGAGTAAACAAATTGAAGTAAACGTATCCACATTTGATTACGAACCACTCAATGGCCATGGCCCATAAACTGAATCTCGAGGAAGCATCCATATCGCAGGCCACATCTAATTACGATATCAGAATTTCTTTAATCGACTTGCGAAAAAAAATTTACCCAATCACTAAAGAACACTAGGTTAGCTCCAGAATAAAGGTGACAAAAAAGAACTATACCCGCTAGGCATCTTGGCTCTAACCTCGATTTTCCCATATCGTATACTCGCACTGAACCTTGTGGAGATACGTGCGCTCTGTACGGGGTTGATCACGGTTCCTGCGGTTGCATTTGAAATCGCGCTGCATGACCGCGTATATCCGTCCGTATCAAAGACAAACTGCCCGTTATGCCAGATAAAGCCCTTGTCTGGTTGCGTGACGTTGAAAGTGCAATCTGTAATATTGTATATAGTTCCGTTGAAGACGGCGCCGGGTCCAATATTATCTGATGTTAAAGTTGGAACGATATAAAGCATCCCATCTTGAACAAAAGAATTGTTCGTTGATGAGGTCGTCATTTCGAACTCGCCGGTGCTATTGTATCCAATTTATTATTTTTCGGGATAAATCAAGCTGATGAACGTACCCGAAGCCATTCATATTTACCTCGCGAAAGAAAGTACCATTCGGGCCGAAGACCTTATCGGGATTGTCAAAGTTCTCATCGAGGACCATGCACAAAGGCTTATGATCGAGCTGGACGTCTTTGAACGAGAAATACATTTGGACCGCGCCTCCCGCGGTGGCAAGAAAAATCATAAAATACGTGAGGTAATACGCGATAGAATGACGAGGGGACGGTTTTTCTGTCCATGGCTTCGGGACTTCCTGGCCTTCGGGTAACATGTACGAGCGCATGCGGGGGAGTTTTTTCAGCTGCGTCACGGCAGACGATGCGGGACGGATGCTGTAGCCCGAGGCTGCGGCAGCGGAGAACCTGGCTGATGCATTTGCAGTTGGGAGGTTGAGGATTGCGCGCGGGACAGGGGAGCTTGGGCCAGCTGGGTCGGATGCTAAGGAACTGGTGGTCTGTGGACGGAGGGACGAGGGGCGCGAGGACGTGGGTGTGGCGAAGGGGTCGCGTTGAGCAGACTTTGGAGTCGAGGGCGGAGATGGCGCGGCGCTGGATGGCGTCGACATTGAAGCAAATGGAACTACTGTAGATGGCAGTTATATACGACCTTTTGTTGGATCAACCGATGTCATAGGGGTTGACAGGGAAAGCACTGGCGGCGCAGGTAAGTAAGGTACTAATGCAGGAAAACCGGCCCAAGGCTTCTTTTTTAACCGGCTTCCGTCCGCGCGAACGAGGCCTTCGACCAGCCAAATTACTTATACGGCATGTTCTTCCCAGTGATTGTTTCAGAAATAAATATCACAGCTTGGCAGAGATTGCCGCGATGTCGACGATCTAGTAGCAACATACATCCTGTCAATCACTTTCCGTAAGTCCTCATGTCGATTAAGCACTGCCCCTCGCCCTCATCGGAGTCAGGGAGACTTGTTGCCCGTTTGTCCGGCCAGCTTAGAGCATAGGCAATACATCAACCTACTTCATTTGTACGTCAAATTGAAGCTTCTGTAAGCAACCATGCGGCGCTGTAAGTTTCGCCCCATAGAGGTCCCGTACCCGCAGGAGATCTTGTCTAAGCAAGGTACCATACCGGTATATGTCGGTTCGAGGGCAAGGGGCACTTCACACAAGCTCAGCTGCAGCTGCTGCACTGGACTGGACTGATAAGCTTGAGAGAACGATACTGTCAAGCTACCCACTTTGATTTATTAGTCACACTGATGTGACTGATCGTGACAAATTGCGACAGGCCGCCAAACTTGGCCGAGGTGTTTTGTGTCCGTTCCGGTGTTGGCAGATTGGCAACCTTACGGCGTGAACTATAAGAACACATTTCTGGCCGTAATGGACCGTGGCTCTACTCTCTCCCCCTGCCCGTACTGCGGTCTAATCCGGCGCTTCTGCCCCGCCCCTAGTTTTTTTTCTTTTCTTCTAGTTAATTCCTTCTACTCGAGATGTCTTCCATCGTCCTTCACAACAGCGACTATGATCTCTACGACGCATGGCTGCACAAGATATGTGCGTCCTTTGCACTACAAGTAACTTGAGTTTTCTCTGATTAAGATGTCGCAGACGAAAGCACAATGGCCAACAACTGGTTCATGCCTACCGAGGACATCGTTTCCACAGGTGTCTGTCTGCGCGCCGACGACGGCTTCTTTCGTGTCTTTCCCTACGAGAACCCGACTCTTATACCGTTCGAAGCCGCCGTACGCGGTCTTAACCCAGTCGTCGCCGTAAAAATGCGCTCTTCAGCAGTAGTTGCTGCCTTGGCAAAAGTGTCAGCTCTAAAGATGTCGTCACCTGACGTTTGAGCTAATTTTACTTCATTTTACCTCCAGCGAACCCGAAGAGAATTCGATTTACATTGACCATGGGACCCGAATTCAGATCCTTGACAGCATCGAATACCTGCCCCAGGCTGAAAAGGATCAATGTGGCGCATTCATCGTATGTTTCACCATGTTTGCCATTTTTTGTGGATTCTAACCATTATCACAGCGCGACGAAAGTAGCCTCGTCCTATGGAGTTATGCGCTCGAATCCATGATTCCACTGTGCAAAGACTTTGACGAGAAGCTCATCAAGCATATCTGGCGCACTCGCAAAGTGGCTCGCAAATCCGCTGCTCCATCCATCGTGATCTCGACCCCTCCAGAGACCCCTTCCGCCGGATCAGAAATTGCGCTTAACGAAAAGGCCCCTGAGGTCAAGCCAGAGGAGAAGGCTCCCGCACCCCAGCCGGAGAAGAAAAGTAGTTGGTTCAGCTGGAGGCTGCAGCCGCAGACGAGGGAGGCTCAGCCCGACGCGGACGATGCGGAGAAGGGCGGGCAGAGGAAGGAGAGGAAGTTGATGCTGTTTGGTCCGTTCTATGCGGGCTGTGGTGCTGGGTTGGCGATGTGTGCGTTTGGTCCCTTTTGTCTTCAATTTCCCTCTCTTTCTAATGCATTGGTGTAGATTTCATGACGGGTGGTATAAGTGTGCTCCTCAACGAATGGGCGCTGGATGGAGACCCGCGTCGATTTGCACTGATCGCGACTCTTCCCGTCATTTACTGCGTGTCCATCGTACGTATTTTTCCCTTTGCTGTACTCAACCCTGATGCCTTGCCTCTAGTTCTTCTGCCTCCAGCTTGTTGGTAATCTGTCCCTCATGTACGTCCCGTCCTTGTCCTGTCCGAAAAAGAGAAAAACGCAGTCTAACATGATACGTAGTCTTGGTCCGGTCAAGCAGTACCACGAAAACTCAATGTACTACTCCGCCATCAAGCCAAAGCCCAACCCAGAAGTCGACAACAACCTCCCGCACATCACGATTCAAATGCCAGTGTACAAGGAGTCCCTCGAGCTTGTCATGTCCGTCTTTCCTTTGTTCCGCTCCGATCGATGATTGACGTTCAAACAGCGCCCCCTCGGTCTTCTCAATAAAAAAGGCTATGCAGACATATGCGCGCCAGGGCGGAACATCCGCCATCTTCATCTGTGACGATGGTCTGCAGCTTATGAGTGAGAAGGACCGTGAAGAGCGTATTGCGTTCTATGCCAACCATAATATTGGCTGGGTCGCTCGCCCTGGACATTCGAGCGCTCCTGATGGATTCAAGCGTGCTGGAAAATTCAAGAAAGCCTCAAAGTGGGTTTTTCCGGTCCCTACTTCTCGAGATCCCTTCTGATTCTGGTTTTTAATGAATAGTATGAACTACGGTCTTGGTATCTATACTCCGTTCATTTAATTGAGTTAGAGCAGAAACTCATACCTCTCTTCATCTAGCAATCTCATTGAGACTGGAGAAGTTCCTCGCGCGATTGATTGCCGACGGCGTCGAGGAAGGCCAGAACGACAGCCTCGAGGACAAGGCGATGCGTATGGCCGCACAAGAGGTCTTCGAAGAATCCGGCAAACGCTTCAAACCGTGGTGTTCCAACGGTAAATCCATCCGCATCGGCGAGATCATCCTCATCGTTGACTCGGACACCATCGTCCCCGAAGTACGTAGTGCCCTGCCTGCCTTCCCTTCTCGGCTAGCAACTAAATAACCTACCCTAACCTCTTCAGGACTGCTTCCGCGATGCCGCACGCGAGATGTTCGAGAGCCCAGACGTCGCCATCATCCAGCACGAATCCGACGTAATGCAAGTTGCGCACCATTACTTCGAGAACGGCATCACGCATTTCACGCGCCGCATCAACAGGTGCATCTCCCTCGGGTGTGCGAACGGCGAGGTCGCTCCTTTCGTCGGACACAATGCGTTCTTGAGGTGGAGCGCGGTTCAGGACGCGGCGTTCGTTGACCCCGCCGATGGGATGAAGAAGCAGTGGAGCGAGGCGAACGTCAGCGAGGATTTCGATCTGGCGCTGAGGTTGCTGTTGAAGCAGTATACGCTTCGATGGGCGACGTATTCGGAGGGCGGGTTCAAGGAGGGCGTGTCGCTTACGATCCAGGATGAGCTTGCGCGGTGGCAGAAGTATGCGTATGGTGAGCTTGTTAATGCCCTTTTTTCCCCCTGGAAGCTGAGAAGTTTACTCTAGGATGTAATGAGATCATTTTCAACCCGATAATAAAATGGTGGAAAAAGGGGCCTCTCAGCTCTCAGCTACGTGGTTTCGTTTGGTCCAAGGCTCCCGTCCATTACAAGATTGGTATGATGTCGTGTACGTCCCTCTTGAATTCCTCTGGGCGTATAGTTAATATTTCCCCGTGATTTTTAGACATGTTTTCTTACTGTAAGTGCCCTTTTTGAAACAAGACCAATTCTCTTTCTCAACCAAATATTCAGATGGCATCGCCGCAGCTACAATCGGCTCTATCGTCAATTACCTCCTCCTTGGACTCGCATCACAGCTCGACCGGTTCTACCTCCACTCCTTTGAAATACTCCTCGCATGTGTGGTCATCTTTCCGGGTCTTGGAAATCTCGGCTTCACGCTTCTCGAATACCGTATCGGTTCCCGGAGCTTAGCGGGTGCCATGTTCGAGAACTTGCGATGGGTACCGTTCTTGTGCGTGCCCTTGATAACATTTCGCGGATCAACCCCTAACTGGTGTTAATGTAATTCTAGCGTCTTCTTCTTTGGTGGTCTCAGTATCCATCTTTCGACGGCTGTGTTGGCCCATATGTTCTCTTACGACATGTAAGTACATCCGCAGGTGTCTAACCTCTTCTGGGAACCGTCTTCTTATCACACCCGTGCTTGTAGGACATGGGGGTCCACAGTGAAGGAAGTCGAGCGTTCTACTTTCTGGATCGAAGGTCAGTCAGTCGTTCATTAATGTTACATTCTGCCTCTTGTTCGCCGTTCAAAGCCTGATCGTGTCATTTTGTCTTCTAGTCCCCCGCATTTGGCAGCGTTTCAGACTCTCATTTATCATATGCTTCGCATGCATCGCTATGATGATCGTTTTCACCACGAGTGCCGTGCCCTTTGAGTGGCAGATTGCAGGCTACAACTGGGCTCTTATCATCCCCCTATCTCTCTGTGTTGGATGCCACATTCTCATGCCAGTAAGTCGTGTCCATCATACTTGCGCGAAGATCGGATATTAACCGACTGTCTCTTTTCCCCCTTGGGATTGATAGATCGTCCTGAACCCATGGTTAATGATCTTCTCATACTAGACGGTTAACCTTATCTCAGCTATCCGTCCTCCCCGTTATGTGGCCTATCGTCCCTTACGACTTTCCACACGCATGTAATTTCCGCCACGCTCGTATCGCCCTGGTCCGAGGGTGCCTGGTGCACTCCTGAGTGTTGCGCTGATCGCAGCGCTTAGAAGTGCTATTATTATCAATACGAAATCATCAACTCTCAGCCATCTCCATGAACGCATCATTCATCAATATCTCATGTTCTTGAGAACACATATTTTCCCGATATTGTCACTACATACTTTAATCTCGCATCTTGGAATTCTTGGACTATATAGTAGTATCTTTTGTATGTATTTTGGACTTTGAAGTCGCTTTTATCAATTACGAATCCATTTGATACGTCCAGATCTTTTCGAGACGACGAAGTCTCCTTCTTCACACACCCTTATCAGCTTTCGTGTACTGATTATTACCTTATCGGTTTTGGCTTCAGCAGATCTATCATAAATGTAATGATATAATGATATTCACATAGAGATAAATATAACTTCTTGTTAATCACACCGCATGACGATCCATCCAGGGCCTATATACCTGTATCCAGTGCGAAAAGTATATCTATGACTATAGATGTGTTGATCATAGTTTTCCTTTCACCAGTCCTCCAATGTCCGAGCCTATTTTGACAACGATTTTGCCAAACTGTTCACCCCGTTTCATCGTCTCGAAACCTTGTTCGGCAGCTTCAAGGCCTTCGAAAACGTGCGAAATGACAGGAATAATGCGGTGCTCAGCCATGAAGTTAGTGGCGTCGATAAGGTCCTGATGTGATCCCATCGTGGAACCTGATGTTATATTGATGAGAAGAAAGAGAAGAACGCAGACAAACTTGTACATACCGATAAGACGTTGGTTCTTCAGAACTTGACGCATTGTGAAGCTGATTTTTGGGCTAGCAGTCCTAGAAAAGACACGGGATCATAAGTTGCCGCAGAGAAAAGATTATTTGCGATCATACATTCCGTAACACACTACGCGGCCTCCATGTTTGAGTATCTTGTTCGTTTGCATCATAATCTCACCGCCTCCGGAATCGATGACAACATCCAACTCTCTGCCTTTACCAAGTAGAGCGCCGAGCTGAGCAGGCCATTCCTCTACATATATGTACGTCTTGAGAAAATGCAAGAAGATGCATCAGATAATCACCTACTATCTTTGTAGTTTACGCCTCCCTTTGCACCGAGAGCAATCGCCTTCTGTATCTTATCCTGACTGCCACTAGTGACGTAAACCGAGGCACCCTTCGCGAGACATATTTGCAATGCGAGGAGAGCAACACCTCCTCCTATGCCAGTAATCAACACGTTCTGGCCAGAACTCACAAGTCCATTGACAACAGCAGCTCTATGCGTTCTTGATCAGCACAAGGAGATTAAAAACAAAATGTTGTTTACCTCCACGCTGTGACAGCACCGAGCGGCCATGCAGCCATCTGGACGTCAGTAAGGTGCTTGGGAGTGGGAATAACTTGATCTCTTTCAACAACAGCATACTCAGTAAAAGTCCCAAGAGCTGGATAGGATACGCCCCCCAGAATCCCGAAACTGTTCAAATGAGTGTTTGATGAAAAGATAACATGAATGACTTACTCGGATTCTGGTCCCTCCGGGTGTTTCTCCCACCCACGACTTGGTGTAAGGAATACACGCTGGTGGAGTAAAGGATCATTAGGCTCATATGCAGCCACTACTGTGCCTGTTAAGACATAGATCAACATAGGCTTCACGAATTTAGATGCACATACACACCTGCTCCATCTGCACCGAAGACGCTACCAAACGCGATACGGGGGTATTGTCCTTTGCGTATCCAAACCTTGTTTGATATTCCCTTTTTTAACGTTGGCCTGACTCTAGGCTTGCTCTACTCACATCCCTGTGGTTGAATGCCGCTGCTCCAATTTTCACAAGTATTTCACCCTCTTTCAAGGCACGGATATGCTTTTGTTCAATTACTGCCTCGTGGTAGACAGGAGTGCTCTGATTTGGAGCCTTCTTGACTGTCAATGACTTCGTAAACCTAGGCAATTTTGTGAGAGTCATCTTTATACCCAACTCTCCCAGACTTAGGGATGAGGATCGTGCTGACTGAAACGCTCAAATGCGGAGGAATTCTGATATAATGTGCAGGGTCTTCATCCGGTCACGTGGTGATGTGTCTCGTGACAAATCATGTAAAATCAGTGATCTGGAGGACAAAAGAACAGAATTTGTCGCAATCTCCCTTATCCCAAAATAGCTGGATGGACAGCTGTATGGTACAACAAAGGCCGCACCTATGTAGCACATTTAAGCCGCCGCACAGTAGATACAAAATGGCTCCAAATCATCTCACCTTTTCCATTTCATGAAGGAGGAAATTATGCTCAACTATATCCAAGTGCTACAAATGGGTTCGTCAATGAATCACGCTATTCTAGCGCTATTAACATCACATGTTGTCTCCGCAAGATGTGCGAAACGAACATACAGAGGACAAGTATACGAGGAGCCGGCGCAAGAATTTTAGTCTCTTTATGTCAAATGGTCAGAACAGCACGACAAAAATGTCGCAGAAACTTGGAAAGCCAATATGGATGGTATACTGAATCTCGAGAGTTCTTTGATGTCAAGTTTTCAGTCTTTGTGATCATGATATTATTGTGATAGTCTGGACTTTTCCTGCTGCTGTCACAGCTTTTCTCATTGAGAGTCATAAGTTCTTCCAGCAATATCCTAACAACGAGACAAAGGATTTACTCAAGAACATTTTGGCAGTCCAGATAGTGGAAGCGTCTCAAAATACGTCTGCCATATTATCACCATCTACCGTGGCCATTCCAGCTTTCGTTCCACCGACTTTGGCAATTGCGGTCAATGTCCTTGTTCTTCTTTGCTGACCTCCAAATGTGACGCGATCCACACCTTTCCCTTCGAATCTACCTTTGTTTACAAATTCATCGTCTCGCTAATCTAAGTGATGAAACTAATGGCGGAACGCGCATTTGGAACTTACGTAGCAGCAGCGCCCTCAACGGCGCCTCCAAAACTTTCGGAGATCGAGCATGCTCTGTATCTAATTATATCCGGGAATCAATGGTGCCCGCTGTAGGAGTTGAAAAAGAAAGCCTTGAAATGGTGGAGTTGTGATAGAATTTACCCATGTATGTAGGTGTGCTTAACTAATTAGTTCCTGAATGAAATAGAAACATTACTTGCAGGAGTAGCGCAATGCGCGACGACAAGTTTTTGTATGAATTTCCACCTGTCTCTTTGATTTCAACATGTCATGTCCGACCAGTCCTCATTAGAAAAATAAATGTGTTATACCTGCCTTAGAAAAAGGTCTTTTCCATTGTATCAAACCTTTTTCCCTCCCTCCAAAATATGCGCACTGAAAACGACATGTCACACTTTTCGTATTCCGGTACCAGCAATGCGTGTTACAATCGAATGGACAAGAAGGGATAATTATAAAAGAAAAAGAAATCACAAAAATATAGAAGTCCCAAATTGGACCCCACGAAGATCTTGGACAACAGGCATAAACAGCATACGCGTGTCTCGCGCGTTCTGCTCCCCTCATCTTCTTTATTGATTTACAAATGGTCGCCACAACAACAGAACAGGTGCGTCTTTCACGATATAGCACCCCTTATGTGCTGAAGCTTTCGCAGCTGACGGCACTAGCAGCAACCACCGTCAGTACGTTTTCTCATTTGAAAGGAAACTTGACTTCAGCTAATCTCATCTTTCCTAATTCTACAGTCGTTCATCCACTAGTCTTACTCTCAGTAACAGACCACCATGCACGATCTGTCTCCCGCGGCTCACACAAACGCGTAATTGGCGTGCTACTAGGGCAAGACAATGGTAAAACCATAAACGTCGCCAACTCGTTTGGCATCCCTTTCGAGGAAGATGAGAAGGACAGCAAGACGTGGTTCCTTGACCATAACTATATCGAAGGGATGTATGAGATGTTCAAGAAAGTTAACGGCATGTCGTCTAATCCTTTGTGCCGCAGCTTTCGAATATGCTGATGGTCTTCATCAAATTGTGTAGCACGGGAACGGATGATTGGGTGGTATCATACAGGACCGAAGTTGCGGGCATCGGACCAGGAGATAAATGAGCTGTTCAAGCGGTTCGTGGCGCGGCCTGTGATGGTCATAGTGGATGTGCGGCCAAACACTGTTGGTATTCCTACCGATGCTTATTTTGCTGTTGAAGAGATCAAAGACGTACGATATTGTTCGTCAGTTCAGTACGCTCAAAGTACTCATTGTATTTCTTGTATTCAGGATGGCACAGAGACGCGAAAAACATTTCTCCATGTACCCTCCGCTATTGAGGCTGAAGAAGCCGAGGAAATAGGCGTCGAGCACCTTCTACGGGACATCAAGGATTCCACAACAACAACTCTTGCAACGCGGGTGGCAGAGCAGCTAGCCTCATTAAGAGGACTGCAATCACGGCTTGGTGACGTGCAAAAGTACCTCGTGGACGTTGCAGCGGGGACAATGCCCGTAAACCACCAGATCATATATCATTTACAAGATGCGTTGAATTTACTCCCGGATCTCGCGGACCCCGCGGTGACACAGAGCTTCGCAGCAAGCACAAATGATCAGATGCTTGTGGTGTATCTGAGTTCGTTGCTTCGTGCGGTTATTGCGCTACACGGTCTTGTTGATAACAAGTCGACGATTGGACGTGCGGAGATCGAGGAGTCAAAGGAGAAGAAGAAGGCTGAGAAAGAGAAGAAAGAAAACGGTGCGAAGGGAGAAGGCGAACAGAAGGGGCTATGAGTGCATTTACTATATTCTTTTTTACTTTACATTAGACGCAGTATGGCTTCTCGTGGACGCTCGTCGAGTCAGGTCGAGTCAAGGCTTTGCTATAAGCACAATTGTTGATTATCAGTTAGTGCGCGCGCGGATCTGTTCAGGAAATGTAAGTGCACGTGGTCACGGTCGACAATTCTTACATAACCAGACAAGGATTTTTTTTTTCTGTCTGATTTGTCTCTTTCCTACCACACATATAAATGTGCGTTTTGCACATACTCACAGCCCCTTGCCGTCGTCGTGTCCTCACGCTGATTGCTTCTTCACCAACGCGCAGACTTCAACTCTTTTCGAACCAAACTTTCTCAAAACCTTACATGGCTGGACCCGGTGCTCGTGGATGTTTTAACTGTGGAGGCTGTGCGTGGTGTCTCGAATTTCTTACCTTCAGTGCTTGTTGGCGTAGGGAGGATGGTTACGACCATTTTTCTTACAAAAACTAGTTACTTTACCTCTTTAATTCTCCTTCTTTGTCGTGTGGTGCGGTGCTGACGGGCCGCTTTTCTCCCTCAATATATGCTCTCCTTAACGTGCGTGGACGATGTCGATGGTGCTATTGCGTCAATTATATGTTATTCGATTCAATAAACTGCGTTATGAACTTCCACACGCCTATCGTACCGATCATCACAAAATGTCCGTAGTCGGCCACCAAGCTGCCAGCTGTCCCAAAGCTGGTACTCCTACTTGGTAAAAAATGACGTATGATTCTTCAAATAATAGAAAACTAACGAGAGGCCTTTGTACAGCTATAACTGTAAGATCATATCTTGTCAATCTCTTGAGTATGTTGCTTACACGGTACTATCGATAGGCGGCGGAGAGGGTCACGTGTCTCGCGACTGTACCAAAGAAGCAAAACCTAAGTCCTGTTACCGCTGTGGCGAGGAGGGTCATATCGTAATTGATACTCCCTCATTTCCGATGACAAGTTGATCGACTTTTTGACAGTCCCGCGATTGCCCCAACGCCGATAGCACTCTCCCTTCATCTAACGCTGAATGCTACCGCTGTGGTAAGGTCGGTCATATCGCGCGGAACTGCCCTGAACCTTCTACTGGCAACAATGTGAGCTATGGAGGAGGATTCGGAAACTCTCAAAAGACCTGGTCCGTCTTGGTGATAATTTGGCATTCACATGGCTAACGGAGTCACGTGCAGCTACACATGTGGAGGTGTTGGTCATTTGTCCAGGGATTGCGTCCAAGGCAATGCCAAGTGCTACAACTGCGGTGGTGTGGTAAGTACTTATCTATTGAACCTTGGGTGTTGTTGGTATCGACCTGTCGTTTCTTAGGGACACATCAGTAGGGAGTGCACTCAGCCACAAAGGCGAGCCTGTTACACCTGTGGTCAGGATGGGTGAGTGAGCTCGACCGGTAATAACAACGATGCTGACCAAAGAGTTAGACACCTCTCCCGTGACTGCCCTGGTGTTGGTGCAGCCTGAACATTGTGATTTACATAGCATTCCCTGTACTTAGTGACCCTTCGATATTCTTTGAGCTTTATTGCGACTGAGACGCGATAGTGGATTAAAACAGGATGGCCTCAGCTATTCCTTGGAAGCCTTTGAAATTACTCGACATGGCTGAGACTGCTAAATTGACTCTTACTATTGACTTTTCCGCAGCTGTGACATCTTTCGAGCCTCTTTTATGACCAACACAACGCGATTGTGCCAGCTATTCGTTGAATGAATGAATTAATAAAAGAAACTTAGCCGCCGGCAAACTACACTACTGAGCTAAGAATCGGGTGGCTATATGGTCACTCCTAGGATTTCCTGGTTGTAAAGAGTAGTCTCCCTCGGTATGTTCTAGCAAGTTGATCCATGTGCTGCCTCTCTGCGTTTGCGTCAGCTTGTCTATCAGCAGGGTTCAGCTATCCGTTGATGTATTTTGTAAATAAGTGGCTCTACAAGTTTACTGCCTTTGTACTGGGCGTTAAATCTAGACTTTCGAGTAACTAACGTGCCGCGAAGGCTCTTAGAAGTTTTCGACGGACTTTGCTTCATTCTGCTGATGCTCTTTCTACAAATTCTTGGCTTATCTTCTCTTACATGGCTGATTTATGTTCGCAATGCATTACGCAGATGAAAATGCTCGATTTATACAGCTGGTCTAATAGTCAAGCGACCAGATAAGTTCAAAAGCCAAACAATCCTTATCAATCGCAAAGGTGAATCACACATGTAGGGGCGTAATTTATAAGAGCCTTTTCATGCCCTGATACTGACTATGAATACATTCAACCCGGATAGGCAGTTCTTATCAAATGTCATGCTATCCATTGTCATAGTCGAATGTTGTCTTCACACAAACATATGTATCGGAGCTTGTATCACCATAGATAGGACGCTTGGTTCAGTAGCAACACCTGGTCGTGCTCTATCGAGTATCGACTTCAATCTCGCCTAGCCCTAACCCTAAGAGAAGGTTATATATACGCAGATGTGAATCGTACCAACAAGGTTTCTGGGATTTCCCACAAGACACAAGACCTTGACTGCCAATTTGGCTTCAATGACGAGGGTATCACGGCGAGCAGCCAATCTCAGTGCTCCTGTGATCTTTCCAGCGAGACAAGAGCCTGTTTTGAGTACGTCCACCGCTAGTTTGCAAATACTGATCGAGTCTCGATCATTATATATGTGTATGTGTCCGGATACGCGCCGTGGCATTCGAAAGAATTAAGAGACAGACACGAAACGTGGATAGATATCTCATGCTGTGGCCAGGACTCCAGTACTCGAAGGATTCAGAAATACTCATATCACGATGGGGTTATGGATAAAGTCAGTGCAAAGTTAGTCACGGTCACATAATTAGATGATCCGAAATAGTGAGCTCAGAATTCGAAGCGGGCGTCATTATACTGTTTTCACAATAGTTGGCGCGGCCGTGTCAAACAACAAAACATTGCATTTCCGATGCACAATCTCGTGCAAGCCATATCTCCTCCACCACTGCACCGTTTTCCTTCAAACTAGGACCGTTGGGATCGCTTCATTTGTCGCCAGATGCCCCCGTATTTTCTATCCTATTTTGTCAACTATACATAGAAATGAAATACATGTATCCTTCAGAACTCGTGCAAGGCATAGCACCAGGAATACTTTTCTGACTATCAGTTCCCTCTTGTATGAGGCTTATTGGACTAGATTCCGTATGCCCCCATATTTTATTGTTCCAAATTATGTTGGCAAATGTGATTTTTTTTTGTTGGAGTTCCTGAACCATTGCCAACTTACTTTTGGTCACCACTCTTGCTCTCTGCATTCAGAACGGTCTCAATTTCTGCCAGCTATGGACTATGGCTAATGGTAGAGAAAGTTCATGCTGGAGAAAGCCTGTTGCTTCATGTTCTGGCCACCGCAATGCTGCCAAAGCCAAAGCTGTTGATCATGACTCTGATGCCAAAAATACACCCAGCCAACCACGTCCAAAGCCTTGTGCTATCAAAAAGA
Organism: Termitomyces sp. T108; assembly: GCA_017657275.1. Lineage (NCBI taxonomy): Eukaryota > Fungi > Basidiomycota > Agaricomycetes > Agaricales > Lyophyllaceae > Termitomyces > Termitomyces sp. T108. The sequence goes on along the minus strand of JAGGAU010008376.1, from coordinate 14,382 downwards.
AGACTAGTCAAGCTTCAGATGGTTGACAAGCAACCAAGACACCTGATGAGGCAGCAGCAGCAGCTCTAATGGCCTTGCGGGGAGCAAAATCAATCAGCTCCTTCAATTGGATTGTGAACCAAGCAATTGGCTGGAGCTCAGATTTTGATCTTTTGGATCAGGAGATGATCGATGAGCTTGGTAGTTTGGATATATCTCAGCATGAGGAAGAGGAGCAGGAGGTCAAAGCAGCAGATAGACAATGCTTTGCCCCTCACAGTTCTCCAAACTACAGTCCCTTTCCGCCAAAAATTTGTCATTATTCATTGGACTGTCCTCCTCTTGCAGCCAGTGAAATGAGTGATTTGAGTGACAGCCAGATGCCAGGCCATGTTTAAGATGACAGATCAAAGATCATTAGATAAGGGACAGCCACAGGCCATTGAAAGATGAAGATTTAGGGCAATAGAATGGTGTAGTTGAAGGCAGATTGTCAAATGGCTGTGTGACAAAGATTGGAATGGCCTTGTCACTGGATCCACCACCTGTCTCATTTATTTCTGTGGGGGCATCATGAAGTGCATTATATGAAACTTATTTCAGACCCAGAGCACTCAAGGATCAACAGTCCTGGTGCTATGTCTTGCATGAGTTCCAAAGGATACATGTATTTCATCTCTATGTATAGGATAAAAAATATGGGGGCATCTGGTGACAAATGAGGTGTTTCCAATGGTCCTAGTTTGAAGGTAAACAGCGCAGTGGTAGAGGAGATATGGCTTGCACAAGATTATGCATCAGAAATGCAATGTTTTGTTGTTTGGCATGGCCATGCAAACTATTGTGAAAAAAGCTGTAAATTGCTCATCCTGATTCATACTTTGTTTGTTGGCATTCTGGTGTTGGCTTGTTGTATTGCTAGGGGGGGTCTGTTGTTGCTATATACAATCTGCACCTTGGGCATCTTGGGCCCCATCATGTCGACAAGGTCTTCTTTCTGGCCAATCTGTAAGGCTTTTGTCTGTAATCTGCAAAGTGGCATGATGAAAGGATCTAGAATGAAGTATATTCACAATTGATACAGTACAACGTGATTGTAACATACCTAGAACAAAGTGAATAAAACTCAAGAAAACTTATTCTACTGTACAGGTCATTGTAGTCTAAGTGGTCACGTGTATAACATGACACTTGCCCCCTCCTTGTAAGGAACAGGCACAAAAAAAAGGTCCGTTCCCCCGGGCACCTATTTTGTGGCACTAATTACCTATTGCATGCTTTGCCACATTGACACTTCCCACGTTTCCTCTTGTTCTCTCTGAACTCCTGCACCACCTCTAATGCATGCGGCATATTGTACTCCTTGAGCCACTCATCCTCACTTGCATTGTACCCCTTCCACCTTACCAAAAACTCCATCACTCCTCTCCTTGTCTTCTGCTCTCTCAGTATCTGTTTTATCTCAACCTCCTTGCCTGTCTTCAACTGAATCAGTGGTGGGGGTTCTTGTTGCCAACCCAAGATTGTGTATTCATGGGCCAGGACCAGGCAAGAAACATGAAAAACATCATGAATTGACCAGCCATTGGGGAGCTCCAGTCAGTAAGCTGTTTGCAACAGTTTTTGTGAGACCTTGAAAGGCCCAAAGCATCTAAAGTCCAGCTTGTGGCTAGGTCTGTCCGACTGGAGGTCTGCACACTCCAGGAAGACACAGTCCCCCACCATGTAGTCCAGTGCCTCATCCACCCATGCGTCATAGAATCATTTCATCCTCTCCACTGCCAACTCCAACAACCCCTTCAACTCCTCCTGCACTTCCTGAATGTGGTCTAAATGCTCATCAGCCTTTGGCATGGACTGTGAGTTGACCAGCTCAATTGAGAACATCAGGTTATATGCATATTCCACGTAGAAGGGGAACATCCCAATCACGTTGTTAACACAATTGTTGAAGGTAAATTACACAAAGGGGAGCCGGTCCACCCAATAATCCTGGTAGTAGTCCACAAAGGCCTGTAAGTAGATTTTGAGCTCTTGATTTGCCCTCTCTATCTGACCATCTGTCTAGGGGTGGTGGGCCATCAACAGCACCTGCTTGATCCCTAGCCTCTCCCACATCCTCCTCATGTACCACGTGACAAACTGAGGCCCCCTATCTGACACCACATTCTTCAGTGTTTCATGAAGGCACCACACACAACCCATAAATGCATCACACATTGCTGCCACATTGTCTGTTGAGTGTGCACACAGGAAGTGAGCACGCTTTGTCAATTTGTTGCAGATGACCTGAATTGCATCATAGCCCTTCAACACGGGCAGCGGGCCAATATAATCCATAGATATATGTTGCCATGGGCCATCTGGGACTTTCAGTGGCTGCAGGGGTCCATACAGTTTCTGGTGACATGGCTTGATCCTTTGGCACACCTTGCAGCCCTCCACATACCAACACACAAATTTTGACATCCAAGGCCGATAGTAGTTCCACACAATCAGAGCAAGCATGTTGGCTTGCCCCAGGTGACCTGCTGGTATTGAATTGTGGTACAACTGAAGAACCATGCACCATATCTCTTTGTCAGCTGAAACATAGATCAATCCCCAAAATTGCACCAGTCCCCCATCAAGCATGAAATCCTTCAGCCTGGACCACACCAATGCTGGCGCATCCTTGAGCTGCCACAATGGTGCAAGCTTTGGATCTTTTGTCAATGCCTCATGGATGCGCTCAATAATGTTCCCATCTGCAACTATTGCCTGCACCGCCACCACTCTCACTTTCACCACCAACTCCTCACACTGATCCACTGCCACTACCACCACTTGTTTTGCCACTCGCTCTTTTCCCAACACCTCTTGTGTCTTGTTATTGTGTTCTCCTGGTGGAGCCTCATGGTCTGGTCACCAGGATAGGCCATCTGGTCCAGCACTCAGGTGCCCCAGGCAGTGGTGAATCTGAAAAACAAACTGATTGAGGAAGAGACTCCACCATGCTTGCCATTGATTGAGGTCTCGCACCATCATGAAATACTCGAGATTGTGATGATTTGAGAAGACTTCAACCAGAAACAGGTTTCCCTCCAAATAGGGTCACCAAACTTCAAATGCCCAAATCACCAAGAGTAACTCTTTTTCATGAATGTTGTAGTTCTGCTCCACTGGCTGCATCGCCTTGGAGAAGAATGCTACCAGCCTCCACTCCCCATTTTCTGCCTCCTGCAACAGCACCACACCCAGTGCAAAATCCCATGCATCCATCTCTACACAAAACACTGCCTCCATATTAGGCATGACCAGGACTGGTGTTGCCACAAATGCCTCCTTCAACCCCTCAAATGCACCCTGCTCTTCCACCCCCCACCTTCAGGCCACTTCCTTTTCCTTCAAATGCTCCAATGGTCTTGCAATCAATGCATAATTCTCAACAAACCTGCAGTAGAAGTTGCAGAAGCTCAGGAACTGGCTCACCTGGCATGCATTATGAGGGGTGGGCCAGTCCATGACCCCCATCACCTTGACTGGGTCCATCCCAATGTGGCCAGGCATAATCTTCATCCCCAAGTAGTCAACCTCTGCTGTGCAGAACCAACACTTCTCTGGCTTCAAGAACAGGTGCACCATGCGCAGCTGCCACAGAACCTCACAAATGTAGCCATCATGTTGTGCTGGGTCTTCAGAAAAGACTATAATGTCATCCAGGTACAGTACCATGTACACATCTACCAGGTCATAAAAAGCTTTTTCACCATCTGCTGGAAGGCTGCTGGAGTGTTGCGCAGCCAAAATTGCATGACCAGGAACTCAAACTGGCCATATCATGTTCAAAACAATGTTTTCCACTCATTCCCATCTTGGATCTAGACGTTGTAGTACTTCCAGTGCATGTCCAGTGTTGTGAAGACCTTTGCTGCCTTCAGTCAGTCAAGCAACTTGTTCGTGAGTAGAGTGGAGTATGCATCAAGTTTGTGACAGCATTCAGTGCCTGAAAGTCGACCACCAGGCAAAGCAACCCATCCTTCTTTTTCATGAAGAAGACAGGAGCACCACATGACACACTGGAAGGTTGGATGTACCCCTTCTTCAAATTCTCATCGATGAACTCTTGAAGTGCCCAAAGCTCTGCTGGGGCCAGTTGGTAGAGTTTACTAGGAGGGGGAACCTTTGCACCCTCCACCATCATCCTGTAGCAAGTGTGCCACGCAATCCGCTAGCGCTTCCAGCCCTCCTTGAACCATCCACAGCTGTGCCACAAGCTCCGGCTGTAATGCGTTGAACACTACCTTTGCAATCTGCTCCTCTGGCAAGGCCATTGTCTTGTCCGCCGTTTCTGAACTTGAGTTCAACATTGGAAGCCATGGAAAAAAAAATTTAGTTTTATATAAGTGTAAGGCTTTTGTCTGTAATCTGCAAAGTGGCACAACAAAAGGATCTAGAACAAAGTATATTCACAATTGATACAGTACAACGTGATTGTAACGTACCTAGAGCGAAGTGAATAAAACTACAAGGGGTGATCACATGTTAAATCCATTTTATAGGGAGGGTTAGTTAGTCCAATGACCCAACCATTAAATATTTTTTGGAGGGTGATGGATAACCTTCCATTTATGGTATTATTTGGCTATACCTTTGTATCCAAACATTATCTAGGCACTTTATTCAGGGTTGGTTTTCCACTTGAACATTTTTCCACCCTGAAATCAATCCAAAATCAGGAAAGCTTAACTATTTGCTCAGTATGTCTGTAAGGAGATTTTTCATCTTTAACTTCCATTAATCTAATTCTATTTATATAGTCAGAGGTTGATGTGTCACAGATTGTTGTCGACAAAAATAACCATGTACTATGCCCATACTGCCATATGCTCATCAATGTAGGAAAGGTTGGGCTACCCAACTGGGTGAAAAAACACAAAGGAAGTAAGAAATGCACCAAAAATCTCAAGAAATGGAATGAGGCTCAAGTTATCAAAAAGACTCAGTCTAAGGCCACAAGTTTCTTCATACAAAAGACCCCTCATATTCCACCAACAGTATCTGCCCCTTCTTCCATCCATTCAACTTCATTAACTCCACAAGTATTGGTGGCCTAGTCAAGATTGTTTGTCAAAAAATGGGAGAACCAGAAAACCCTCAACCAAGCAATAGAAACAAACTCAATAGTGCCCCAGCGTAAGAACAGACACCACTCCCATCATCTTCAATGGTTGGACATATGGATGCAGCTGAGACAAGTAATAATTTCAATATGGAAGGGATGAGGACCCACATTGGTTGCAAGAGGAAGACAAAGGACTTACAGTCAATCTTGGGGGGATGTATCTGTGGGTTTACAGTTTCCAATGCTGAAAGGAGCAACACAATACAGTGTAAACATGCTGGCTGTGAAACTCAATGGGTAAGAGTCTGTAGCAGATGTTTAGATCACTTACTCACCTGCAGGACATTACAAGTACCATCTTCATTGTGTTGAATTGGAGCAAAAAGTGAACAGGTGGGTGTGTGAAGCGTGCAAGGCTGTCATGACCTACTCCTGGAGTTTGCCCCACCGCCCTGGGACAACACCACTGACCCCCCCAGAACAACACTACCAGCCCCACCAACTGTCACAACACCACGACAGCCGCCATGGTGACACCTGCCACTCCTGGGTTCACTGCCCCCCGACCCTGACACCCAGCAATCACCATGACCCTGGACTTCCCTGCATCAACCTGAAGTCTCCCACAGCATGGCCCGCCCTCAGACAGATCACCTTGGCATCCCCTGGCAATCCATCCTGCCACCCTGGCGATTACACCCAACACCTACAGTCACGGTCCAACCCACCATCACTTACATCCCCTGCAATTACTCTGACGATCACGCCCGACACCCAACACTGAACCAAACTGAGCCCACCACCCTGGAGTCCACCTGTAGAGTATTTAAGGCATAGGTAGACAACCTGTACAGGTAGTGTTGATATTAAACTAAACTAAACTTGCCTGAATCTCCTTTGCCTTGTACTCTCGTATCTTGTCTCAATCTTCCTGTTTATTCCTGCCAACTTCTATTCTCTGTTCCCCAGTCTTTTTCCCCTTCCTAGTCCATTTCCTTTTTACTCTTCCATCCTTGACTCATCTCCCTTGTTCAATCTTGTCTCATTCTCATTCACCTTTCTAACTCCCTTTCCCCTTACAACTTGTCTTGCCCTGGTCTCGCCTCACCCTCCCCGGACTAACCCCAGACTCACCCCTACCAATCCCAGACCAATGCCCCGTACCCTGGAGCCCTGGCACAACCCTGGACTTACTCTAACAGCCCAGAACTACCTCCGCCTACTCTCCAAAGAACCAAGCATGCCTGCACCAATTCCAGAACCAACCCCAGACCTTGTACTAACGTAGGACTTTGTAACTGTAGCTACCTTGAGTCCGCCTTGTAAGGTCTCACTTAGAAAGAAGCCCCCACAGTCAACGGAACCTGACAAAGGCGAATCAACATTGACGTCGAGAATGAGGTTCTGGGTCCAGTTGCAGTACTTCTGAATGATCTAATTTCCCTTTTGGGATGATTTGTAAGCAGTCAGTTAGTTAGTCCAGCCTACCCACCTTGACATCACTAATGTATTGATTAGTAAGCCTGCCATAGTACCCCTACTATGGCAGGTTAGTAGACCTAGAATATAATAAAGTCCACTTACCGCCAAAAAATAGTCAATATTGCGTGCTTTTCACTCTGGGAAATTGAAAGGCTCGGAGCCTTTGGAGCCAGGGTCTGGGCATGTGTGTAGCTGACATCAGGCCATCATTGGTATTGTCCACACTGTCCATCACAGCGATCAACCATGCTCATGTATCATCCTCCCACCCCTGACACCTCCATCCATTACAACCATCAACACCCTCGCTCATTGTCCTGCCCCGCCCTGCCTGCCCCATTACACATGACCTCTACCCATGGTAATCAGCATCCCCACTCATTGCCCTGACCCTGCCTTGTCTGCCACATCACACATGACCTCCACCCATTGTTTGTTGTCAAATCAATTGCTGGCCACTGCTCATCTTTGCCTGTCTCTCCAATGCCTACACACATGGTAATCAAGTATCAGTCAACACTCATTGTTGCCTGCTTCTCCAATACACAGTATCTTTGTTCAGAGGTACATGATATATAAGATATTCATTGACTATGGACATTAACTAGAAGAATACTATGCATACTATGCATTCTCAACAGTCTCGGTGCTTGTAGGTTTCTTACGCTTGACTCCTTTATCCTTCCTAACCTTCCATGGTTTTTTAGTGACAAATACAACTGAGCCATCACCACCAGAAACTGTATTGATGACATTGACAGACAATGGCACTGGGCCACTTAGAACTGCAGTCGCTGGGGTTGTCAGGTTCCGTTGACTGCAGGGGCTTCTTCCTAAGCGAGACCTTATGAGGCAGACTCAAGGTAGCTACAGTTATGAAGTCCTACATTAGTACAAGGTCTGGGGTTGGTTCCAGGACTGGTGCGGGCACGCTTGGCTCTTTGGGGAGTAAACAGAGGTAGTTCTGGGCTGTTAGAGTAAGTCCAAGGTTGTGCTGGGGCTCCAGGGTATGGGGCGTTGGTAGGGGACAAGTCGTAAGGGGAAAGGGAGTTAGAAAGGTGAACGAGAATGAGATGAGATCGAACAAGGGAAACGAGTCAAGGATCGAAGAGTAAAAGGGAAATGGACTAGGAAGGGGAAACGACTAGGAAACAGAGAATAGAAGTTGGCAGGAATAAACAGGAAGACTGAGACAAGATACAAGAGTATGAGGCAAAGGAGATTCAGGCAAGTTCAGTTTAGTTTAATATCAACACTACTCATACATGTGGTCTAGCTATGCTTTAAGTACTCTGTGGGTGGACTCTGGAAAGGTGGGCTCAGCCTAGTTCAGTGCTGGGTGTTGGGCGTGATCGCTGGGGTGATCGCTGGGGGATGCGGATGATGGCGGTCAGGCCATGGCTGCGGGTGTTGGGCGTGATTGCCGGAGTGATCGCTGGGTGATGGGACTGATCACCAGATGGAACTGATTGCAGGGAGATGCCGAGGTGATCTGTCTGAGGGCGGCCTGTGCCATGGGAGGCTCCAGGTTGATGCAGGAGGTTCCAGGGTCATGGTGATTGCTGGGTATCAGGGTTGGGGGGCGCTGAACCCAGGAGTGACAAGTGTCACCATGGCAGCTGTCACAGCATTGTGATGGTTGGCAGGGTCAGTTGGTGTTGTCCTGGGGGTGTAGGGGGTGTCGGTGGTGTTGTCCCAGGGTGGTGGGGTGAGCTTCAGGAGTGGGTCATGACAGGGGTTGCATCAAGAGTGCTAGTGATAGCCGGAGTTGTGTCCTGGGTGCTGTCATTGGAAACATGGGGAGAGTGTGGTCCAGCTGGTGTTGGGTGGGATGGATCCAGACTATTCAACATATTAAAACACTGTGACTCCTATGCATCATATTCCTCGTGAGTTAGCTTGTAGAAGCAGGCAGTGTCAGATTTCCATGTGTTGAGCAAGATATTCAGTTCAACCCATGAACTGACTTCACTCAGCACACAGAACGTCTTCAGGGGCCAATTCTTGATAATCACTCCATACTTGGAAGTAATATGCTTATCGAAGTTATAGTAATACATTCGAGCAATGTTCACATTTGTCACTTCCCCTGTAACATAGTAAGAGAAAACAAAACAAGAGACAATTCAAATAACGTACTCAGCTTGTACAAAATAAGTGAGGAGATCTCAGAACAAAGATGAATATTTTCCTCAATATAATTTCAAATGACACCTTGATTATAATTGTGGGTAAGATCACAAACACATACATAGAATAGATTCGTACCTTGTACACCTGACAGCATGTTCTCACACTGATATCAAGCAAACTCTCTCGATTGTAGTGTTTTTTGTTTGACTTAACAGCCATCATCAAGACTTCAATGCCAGTCCTTGCATGTAGTTGCTGAATCTACCAGATATATGTATATGAGATATAATATAATAGATAGATAGATAATATACATTACCTCTTTATCAAGACCTTCCAATGTGATGTGTGTATCATGAAATGCAGAAATTCCTACATTATGTGAGGCAAGTTCATGCATTTCATGGGTGTTGCGCAGGGCAACAATCTTCTCCTCAGTTTGGCTGATCCTTTCTTCTTCAGAAAGGGACTTCCATTTAGCAGCAATAGCTCCGATGTAGTCATTGACCTTCTTCTTGGGAACACCTGCTGGAAGCTCTGAGCGGAAATGAATTATTAATGATTATTACAAGCTGTTGTCAAAAATATACTGACCAGTGTTCATCCGTTCAACCTCAATGCTCACAAAGGCATTCCACAATCCCACTGTCTTGCACTTCTTCTGAAGGTGTGAGATCTGCATAATTTCCTCAAGGTAATACTGAACCAAATGCTTTTGGAAGCGGTCGTGAAGTGCTTCTGCAAGCTTTGATACTTCATTTTTTGCTTCTTACAATGCCTCTCGATAGGATTCCTTAGCTGCAAGTTGTTCCTCCCTCTTTTGAACCTTCTGTTTGGCAGTAAGACCACAAATGGTGCGCAAAGTCTGAGTCCGCCAGGGTTTATGGATTAGATGGGTTGACTTGTTCTGAAAAGCACTTGGAAGGCATGTCATAGTAGCTGAACGTGTTAATTTTTTAGCCATAGTCATAGCAATGAGAACAGACATGAGTGACAAAACCCAACAGAAAAGGGCATACACAAACAGCAAAGGTTCAAATACCACATATCAATTTCTGCATAGCTATCAAAATGTAATGTGTAAAGTAAGATTTGTATATTTGACAGCGCTTAACTCAGACTCACATGGAGGATTGATCATATGGAAAATCAACACAATTTAATCAATTGATATGTATTGGCATACAACATATAATTCAGGATCAGAAGATGTCCTCCTCTGATCTGGGACATGAATACATTAAGTGGAAGATTAATTGTGCCTCACCTTCTGACGGATCTATGTCTTTCATTGCAAGAACATTCTGTACAAAGTCATCACTTGACCAAGATGACTCAAAGCACAAGTGGAGTGCTGCTAACATGTCATTATGATATCTGTGAGTGCGCAGGTATAAACAAAACCAGGGGCCATAGATTTGACCGATGTCAGTGATATTAAGACCATTGTTGTCATGGTAGATCTGTTGTTGAGTAGATACATTTGGTGGTCCTGTCATCACCATAACAGTCAAGCAATTGATACGTGGAGGTAAATGAAAGCACATACGACAGGTTTGATGAAAATTGAACTCAGGCTATGCAGGCGCTCTGTACCCATGTGGCTTCAGAAGTGACATGGAAGATCCCTTTCCCTTATGCAAAGGCGTCAAAGGCGTCGAAGGCATCATATGAGCATGAGGAGAGAAAGTAGGAGACCATTCAGGTAAAGGTGGGACAGGAACATGCTCAGGCTCCCATCCTAATCCTGAACCAATGTAGTCTATCTTCCTGCTATCACTTGCCATGTATGTGTAAGCTCCCTGGAAAGAGCTAAAATGTTCACAGCAGTGGACGCAATTGTTGTTTGCTAATGAGAGGCTTGCTGCTGCACCATCACTAGAGATCAGTAGATTAGTGAATATTAATAAATGTTGCTATTATGGCATACCAGTTGATGAAAATCCCAACATGTTTCCCCAGGCTGACAGCATAAAATAAAGAACACATAATGTTCATGAACTTGTAGGCATGATGCCAGTCCTGGGATCCAGTGAGAGCGGCTAGGATGATCAAAGGTGCGGCACCACCACAGTCATTTGCAATCTGTTGAAAAAGTTTCAAACACAACTGGGCATTTGCTGCTGTGTCACACTCAATGTTGATGGGAAAGGGAGTACAAGAACAGCCTCCAATACAGAAATGCCTGTTCATAATAATCCATGAGCTGAAACAGTAGAGAGGATACTACTCACATAGAAGTGTATACACTGGAAGTCAGGACATCTGGTTTGGCAGGAATTTTGGTTGAGCAAATATGAACAAATCTGTCCACCATAGTGCCAACAAGGTGGGGGGCAACAAAACATATGTGAGGTGGCAGCTCTATTGATATATCATTGGTATAAGTTCCATGAGGTCCCATCATTTTCATTGGCTGAATTGAAGAGTATAGAGCACATGACTCTACATGTCCATATACAGAAGATGTGTCCGCAATGCATCTGAGGTGCTAGTAAGTGTAAAATACCTTATGACAGCCTCAGATTCTTGACATAGTTGAGTAGATTATACAGATTTATATTTATATCTTGCATCCCATGTAAGATTTACATGAACAACAGCATTAAAAGGTTGAAAACAAGAGTTTCAGCTTCCCTGACTTTCTTCAGCTTATTCCTTATGAACAAGGCCTCTCTATGAACTCGCAAACCTCAACATAGATACAATCTGAACCATCCACCATTGTCTTTGCAATGTCATCAAATTGGCAGAGCTCATCTATAATTGATGTTGCCGAAGCTCAACAATGCATCACACTACCTCCTCCCTTGCATGCTGGAGATGCTGATACTTCCTCATTGTCTCTCAGATAACAGGATCTGCCCAAGGCTTCTCATTGATGTTGCTATGTGAATGTCAGAGCATGTTGAAGTCATCCAGGAAGGCATAGTGCAACACCTTGCTCCAATCAAGTGTGGGCTTTCCAAGAGGGACTGCAAGGTTGTTATAACATTTTATGGCTGCATGTATAGTCTTGGATTAGTCTGGAGGGATTTGGCAATATGTGTTCACATCTGATAACCTGTAACACAGGTAAGATGACATTGTAAAATAGAAAGACACCATACCTGTTTGTGATAGGTTGAGCTTATGGAGCTTGAATAGCCACTTGATGACAAGACTTTGGAGTTGATCTAGGGCCTTTTCATACTTACAATTTGCAACATATTCTGCCATCTTTTGATATTCAACATGATTGGGTGTCCATTGTGAATATCTAGATATTCATATAGCATTCAGTCTCCAGAATCATAAGAAGAGCTTCTCAAGATTCTATGAGCTTTCAGTGCACCATATTCGTTTTATGTGTTTGAGAATGATTTGTTGTGTAGAAATATTTGGGTGATATAAATTGATAGTCTGCAGGGGTTTGCAGTCACTGCTGGCACTGGAACATGTTTTGATTGGAAAAAGTGTAAAAGAAACCTGTTATGCCATTTCCAAAGTGCCAATTTCTCACAGAAAAAGGCATTTCTCTTTGTTTCAAGACTTTTTCCTTCAGAAATTGGCACTTTAGAAATGGTATAACAGGTTTCTTGTGCACTTTTTCCAATGGAAACATCTTCTGGTGCCAGCGGTGAGTTGAAATTGGGTAGATACATCATTGAGCTCTGATCTGTGGTATAGACAAGTCAGCAAAGTTGGCATTGAAGATAAAGAGAACTTACTCCACACTCAAGAGTTCTTTGAGAAGTTCAACATAAGCAATGGCATGTAAATCACCATCAGACTCCTTTCCCATCATGGCAAAAAAGTTTTGTTAATCTTTGATAAAGCCTTCAAGTGCTGCCTTGTCAATTCCATGGATCTCCAACACATGCTGGACATCTAGAGTGTTAGTCTTGATGATTTTTGGAGCCTGCCAATAATTCTGATAGAGCATGTTTGCAAGATTCACTGCTGGTGTTGGAAGGTGCTTCCATTGGAAAAAGTGTGAAAGAAAGCTGTTATGCCACTTCTGATGCACCTTTTTCTGAAGGAAAAAGGCATTTTCCTTTGTTCAAAGACTTTTTCCTTCAGAAAAAGATTTTTCCTTCAGAAAAAGATTTTTCCTTCAGAAAAAGATTTTTCCTTCAGAAAAAGGCACTTCAGAAGTGGCATAACAGCTTTCTTTTACACTTTTCTCAATGGAAACACCATCTGGTGCCAGCAGTGATTTGCATATTTTTTGCGATCCCAATGTTGAAAATGAAGATCAATGAACACCCAATGTTGGTAAGCAGTCATATAGCGTGTAACTGCCCCCAGTGCATTTGAGGCACTAAATACTTGTTCTAATGTCTTCAGATCCTTCAACCCAACACCTTCAATGATGTTTGGGTGATTGCAAAGCTGGCATAGATAATGATGCATATATCTGTGGAAAGCATTGACACAGCAACGTTTGCTGCTGCCTTCCAATTATTTGTACAACCAGTGGGACCAGAAGATTTATTGTCATTGGTTGGATCCCCTTCCAGAATCTCAAGCACAACCTCCTCATTCTTGTCCTTGTCCTCATTCTCTTTGGTAAGGGTAGGACAAGCCTTGACTTCTCTAGCATATTGGTCAACAAAGCAGATGCAAAATAGTAATCAGAGCCATTGAAACACTGGGTATCACCCACTTGCCACTGTCTAACAGACTTGATGCGTTTCAAAGAATTGTTCCCATCTATAATAATCATTCACAAAAATTTCAGATCTGGTTCATCTTTCAACTTGAAAGAAGTTGTGTAAAGTCAAAACATGAGAGAGAATAGATATATGTACCTTATAAGTGCAAGCTAGACAAGCATGAAGAACCCAATAGTCAGGGGTATCCCAACCAAGAAACTTAGCAAGGCAGCTATCAACATGGTGATGGATATCAAGATATACATCAACATGTCAGACAAGACGTTCCTGTATCAATGCTGATAGGGCAAATGAATAACAAAGATAGTAAGCAATAATTTGGAAGATTGAGGAAGAAACTTACTCTATACAAGTAGCATAGAGTCTTTGCAAATGCTTCCATGCTGAATGAGATGAAGACAAATTACATGAAACAGCTTAAGAGTCTTGATGGATACTGCAAATGATGGGTTGATTGTACTGTTGCCTATATAGCCTGCCTCAACAAGTGCAACCACAGCTGACATATCAGCAGTTTGATGGATGATGATAGATGGGACAAGAGTGTAAAGATCAATAGTTGAAATCTCAAAGTTATCATTATGAGATCCAGGTGTGGAAGAAGTTGGTTCACTGCTAATTACAGAAGTTGTGTTGACTGAAGAAACCAAATTGCACCACTTCAGATACACGTTGGTTAGATCATCCATTACAAGTGCCCAGTTATGTTGCAACCTCTTGTGACAAAGCTTCCATGTTCTGTGGTCTGCTCATACTTGCCATCTAGAGTAGCCTTAGCAAACTGACTCTGGAATATAGAATTGATACATACTTGTTTGTCACAATGTCTCATAAGTCATACATCATATCATTTACATCCTCCTGATTCTGAAATTCTACCCTAACAGCATCACCCATCATATCTTCCCAATCACTGTCAATGCTCAGTGTCAGTTCCCGCTGACCACAAGGGCTCCAACTACTGGGCGATTCCTTACTTGGCGGACGCGGGGTCTACTTACGGCCGGTGTACGCGAACGGAGGGTT